>JARJEB010029958.1:0-20672 GCA_030264535.1 Liometoxenus newtonarum
TTTCTCTCAACCGCATTTTGCTGTAGATCTTGTACCCCAACTCTTACAAGCTAGTATGACAAGCTAGAGGGTTGAGAACACGAGGACCTCTACGCTATAAACATTTTTTAGATATTTGCCTGCCCATGAATATCTCCCCCCCCCCCCCCCTTCATCATATATTGAATTGTTATAGTCGCTTACCGATGATATTGAAATTCGACACTTTTTTTTAGGTCCGTAGGTTTCAACATACTACTTATAAGGTTTCCCCCATATACTTCAAAGCAAGTAAACCCAGAATGTTGTACTTTGTACCACAGAGTAAAGACCATGTAAAGACTACTCCTCATTTCCGCATAAGGCCTTTTTTTCTGCGAAAGTGCGAAATTACAAATGGCCACCATGTTGACAGCCGTTACAAACATGGATTCGTTCGTTAATCACTGACGCCATATAGAGGAGGGTATACAACCCAAAATACAACATGTATTGCTGCTGCTGCTGGAGGGAGAGCATTAGATTTGGCCGAAAGTGTTTATATCATAGAGATAGAAGTCTATATAGAGAAAACAGGGGACGGAAGAGGATTACACCAAACCGACATACCTATATAGGAATATTATAACTCTATGGTTTACATACATCCAGTATAAGTTTGTGTTTGGCACTTCATTTTTTATGTTTTCTACAAGGCTCTTATACTTGTTGTCGTTGGTCGTATAATTCGCATGTCGTCGACGCTTTCTAACATTCGATCGTAAAAGTGAAGGTACTTGATGCCTAGTCTATAAGAAAGTCACTTTTGCACGCCAAAAGAATAAAAAGCAAATTTGTACCAGCAGCAGTTTTATGACTTTTTCTTCGGACAATCATTTGTAATCGTGGATAAATTTTGCATTTTTTATTGAACTATTAGCTCGTTGCCTAAGTTTATTTTTATGTTACAGGCAGAAAAGTATAAGCATGGCGAAAAACAAACATAAATTTTGAACAGAAACTTGATGGTAAACTTGATTTTATTGCCAAATTTATTTGTCTTTTGATTTTTTATCCCTTCATCCTTCGCAATAAAAACGCAATTTTCCGGTCATAAGCACTATTTGTTTTTATTTATTCCCATTTATTCCTATTTATTCCTACAGGAATCAGTTTGGCAGTTATATAACATTTTGCTTTGTTAGTCCGACCTTTTCCTTGGGACACCTTTCCAAAGCTACTATTTTCTCATTGCAACTTATTCAATTTTCAATTTCTCGTTTCTCTTGTCCGTCGACTTTTATTTTATATTTTCTTGTATGCCGATATTTCCGGTTTTCACTATCCCTATTTTTTTTATCTCTTTCTTAGTGTATACATCACTCCATAGCAAAATGTATGCACGTCTTTTTATTTCAACTTCTTTTAACTTTACGACACGACCGTGTCTTTAAAAAGAAAACACAAAATTGCATCACGCAAGGGCGAGAGTGGACTTGCTTTGCTACCATGTAAAAGAAGACAAAGAAGAAGGATAAACAAAAATCAGATTTGACAAGTGAACATTTGGTATCTTTAAGGATAACAGGTCCCTCGAGGGATGTTAGGACAAAATTTTCCGAGCTACCATACCACTGCGATGGGTATACGCAAGACTACAGCAGGACTTTAACACGAAAAGCGTCAATGTGAAACAGGACAGGAAACATACAAAAATATATATATAAACTATAGAGGAAGAAGGAAAAGTTATCTGAAGCTGAAGAATAAAGAATATGCCTTCGTGCACAAGGAAAACTTTTTCATGCTTTGTAAGCATCTACAGAACAGTGGGACATCTTACGCAATCACTGTGAACGTAAAGGGGAGTTGTGAAGAGAGGTTAGGATTCAACACAAAAAATAGGAATATGTGCAATAAAAGGGCGAGATAAATTAGAAAACCTGCAAAAAGGAATGAAAGTGAGAATGTTTTCCGTTTGAGGAAAAATCTATAAGGAAAAACCTGTTTCGATTGAAAATGATATAATTATATTTACGTAACCTCCAAATCTCTCAACCTTGTCCTTAGATCATCACAAATTATCCTTTTTTCTCTTAAATAAAAATAAAGTGCTTCAAAAGGATAAGTATCTAGGGGTAACATAATGAAGGGAAAAGATATGAAAATGAAAACCACTTACACTTTTCTCGTGCTTATAGGTTATATTTGGAAAAAGCTTTTCAAGAAGATATAAGTTAATTTTCCGCGGATTTATCTTCAACCATTTCTTGGTTACGCACCCACCGAGCAGAAAAATATCTCAAAGTATTGCACGCGCGACTAACAAAAACAATGAAGTAGAAAAAGGCAAACTTATCTGATTATCAAATTGCGTTTCATAAACTTAATCTGTGCGGAGCCAAAAAAAAAAAATATCCACCAGTGAGTTGAAAAAGAGGCACAAACCGGATGTTCTATTACCCTCGTTCGTTATTACGACACCGGCTTGCACCCATTCTTGCACGGATTTTAATAATGTAAAGTTCGACGAAGGAAAACAAGGCACAATGCATCTTGCCAATTATGGAAAAACTCGTGGGAAGGAAAAAGTTTTTGCATAATAATTAGCTAGAATCCTCTTTAAACTAAGCACAACCTTGCATTAGCACTCTAATAAGTTAATTAATAAGAAAGAGAGTTTTAATGCACTCACCGCGCTCGTTTCTGACTTGAAGTGATGATCAAAATATATATGTTGCCAATAGATGAGAAAAACTTCTAGAAATTTGTTTCAGCTTACCTGTAACAAAAAATTAATTTTCATATTGATGTTCATGTACAAAATAAACAATTTTAAGGTATTAATATAGCTGAGGCAAGATTGTTGAATCATCTGAGGCAACCCATGTGGTTAATTGCGTCAGCTGAGGCAACTCATGTGGTTAATTGTGTCAGCTGAGGCAATACGCATCATCCGAGGCAACTCGTTATATAAAGTTCAATTTCATTGCCTTGGTGCTAAATAACGAAAATACATGTTGCAATTGTTGCAGACTTGAAGTGAGGATAAAAATATATATGATGCCAATGGATTAGAAACTCGTTATAAAATGTTCAATTTCATTGCCTTGGTGCTAAATAACAAAAATATTTGTTGCAATTGTTTGACTTGAAGTGAGGTAAAAAATATATATAAAAAACAATTTTAAGGTTATAATATAGCCGAGACAAGATTGTTGAATCATCCGAGGCAACTTATGTGGTAAGTTGCGTCAGCTGAGGCAACTCGAATCATCCGAGGCAACTCGTTATAAAAAGTTCAATTTCATTGCGTTGGTGCTAAATAACAAAAATACTTGTTGCAATTGTTTATGACTTGAAGCGAGGTTAAAAATATATATGTTCCCAAAGGATTAGAAAAACATCAAAAAAATAGCAAAAAATAAGTTTCAATTTTGAAGTTCATACAAAAAAAACCCTTGTAAAGTTATTAATTACCCGGTGCATGATTATTGAATCATCCGAGGCAAATCATATGGTTAATTGCGTCAGCTGAAGCAACCCGCATCATCCGAGGTAAATCTACATAAAAAGTTCAACTTCATTGTTTTGGTGCTAAATAACCAAAATACTTGTTACAATTGCAGATTTGTATCGTGTGGTCACTAACACGTACAGAAATGAAGGAAGATATAGAGATAAGAGATTCAAAGTGAGATACGCTCCAATAAATTTGAACTGGACGTTGCTCGTGCTTCAATGTACTCTCGGACCATTCGAGCGTTGCCTCAATACTGCACTGGCGTTTGTTATACTGTTTCAGTTTCAGAGCACTATACCATGCACAGTTACAGAGTAAGTGCTTCAATTCCCGCACAGTATGTCTTTGTATTTCCCTACGTATGTTTTTCCCAACAGTTATCCACAGCTAGCTACATTTCTACTTTCTAGACCGTTTCCAAAGTGGATCGTTGGATTCAGTCGGTATATTTCCTCTGAGGAGACGAAGTTGAGCCGCAATAAGACGGTCGAGAGCCCGCAGTTGCGAGTCAAGTAGGGTCTGCAGATAATCTTCTTGGCATGTGAATTTACGTGACCAGTGGCCAGTGGAACTATTTCTTGCCTTGTCTTGTCTTGTCTTGCTACTATTCCAATATGAATCAAGAATGCCAAAATAAAATTTTCCAAAAGAAAGAATTTGTAAAACTAGAGGATTTACAACATAAAGAAAAGCTGATTATTATAGTATATTATTATATGAGCGATTATGATGACTCGGATAAATTGCGCCACTCGCCTTCGGCTCGTGGGCTCAAACGTCATCTTCCTGAGCAATGTCCATAATGGCAAATATAATACCACGCTTTTTCTACACCTTGTACTATTTTTAACACAAAATACAAACTGTGATTTCTCGATGAAGCAACGAACGAGCACTAACTGAGAAGTGAAACAATATGGCGGACGATATACATGAGCTATGGTCGGAATTTTTCGGGTTTTTTTAGAGATTTTAGATCATATAGATAAGTTGGATCGGTCCCTTCAAATTTGTTGAACTTTAAATGATCTACGAATATTCCTGATTAATATGTTATTTAATTGCAGTGATTTATGAAAATCGATAACTCACGGTAGTGAGTTATAGGTACCTACTATTAATCACTCAAAAAATTTTACATTCACAAAACCCCCAAATTTTTATTGTACATTAATACAATTGTAACCATTGCTGTGAAATGTAATTAAATCAACTTGCATATTTTTGTATATATTTGCTTGTTGTTAGTTACTAACGGACTAATTGAGTAATCAATGTTGAAGAGAACGGATATCTTAATATGTGTACCATGTACACATATGTACAAATTTGAATCAACCGATTCCAAGCAAATGTATATGTGAAGCTGAATTTGAAACCTAATAGAAGTAACACCGTACCCGTCTGTTTATAAACTGAATAGAAGTTAAAGTTTGTTAAGTACGCTTATATTCCTTTAGGCTATTTGAAGTTGTTTGTCTCGAAGCAACGACCAAATATAATTTGCTTGATTTGTTGTTTATTGCCTCAAGTTTACTATTAACTATTACCCTTGGTTATACACACCAAGTGCGTCCCTGTGTTTGTGAATCGATTATTATTCGCTTATTAATTTAATCTGGTACCGAATCCACTTAAGTAATTCTGTCTGTTGTTAAAAGGAACATCATTTGTTATGGAAGCAGATGTATGTTTTTGTCGAGTTGAGAGAATGCCTTAAAATACCATTAAGCCTTAAAATATCATTAAATATTTCCCCTCTTTTTTCCCAGCATGTAGGCTGCAGCATTGCCATCAGTATATCTCGTCATTGAAGCTGTGCAAGTTTTTGTAAAGTTGATATATTTCATTTTTGCAGTTTCGCCAATGATTTGGGTACCTAATCAATTGGTAGGCGCACCTGCTGGTACAGATGTGACAATTGATTGCCATACAGAAGCCTATCCGAGAGCAATCAGCTATTGGGTGTACGATAATGTCATGCTATTGCCAAACAAGAAGTTCAGCACGGAAACAATGGAAAATAGCTACCGAGCTCATATGAAATTGACAGTACGCAACCTTCAAATCGGCGACTTCGGTAACTACCGATGCATATCCAAAAATTCACTTGGCGAGACTGAAGGTTCCATCAGACTGTACGGTAAATAAAATATTTCTAACAATAAACATTTCTTGGTTAAGTCACCGAACTTTCTTTATGCCAACTGTATACGCATTTACGTGGGGATTACATTACATTAGTTCCGTATACACTCAATATGAAGATAAGAACGCGCCAAGTTTGTTCTCAGGAAAAGTCACAAGTAGTCATTTGAAGCTTCCCCTTCAAGCAAAAAAGCATCCACCATTACTTCTTGCTTTTCTTTATTCTGTGTTTTTTTAGTACACATTTATACATTTTCAGCTTTAGCCTTTCGAAACGCACAAACAAAATAAGAAAGGGAAAAACCTTGCCATCTTACACTTCATAGTCCTCTGGGCACTTCTCGTAATTCTGAGCCCAAAAAAATTTTTTAGTGCCAAAAATTAATTTTTATTTCACTTTTTACCTTTTCAACTAGGTTTCAAAGCATCATCATTTCAATATCGATCTGAATGTTTTGTTGTCAGTGCGGCTATCATTTATCCGCATGTTTCATAGCCTTATCATGTAAACATGTCCCGTACACTCGCTTTGATCTTAATATTCATGTCGCGTAATAATCTGCGCTTTGTTGCCAGGACCGACGACAAAATATAAAAAAAATTCTATAGAAACAACACGACGAAATCGAATTATAATAACAATGTGACTCGACTCGATATACGGGATTTGAAATAATTGAATTGCCCCGTATTGGTTTGGTTTCGCCTCTTTTCCAAAAAAGGACCTCACCCAAAGCTAAACAATCTCACCTTATGCAGGTAGGGGTTATACGAGGAGAATACTTATCGCGTACCAAACATTCCTGCAGTCTCCATAGACTGACACTAAATTGGTAGCAATCGTCAAACTCGTCCGGTCACTGCAGAATCAATTGTGAACCGTATCGTGAACTATTTTTAACGTAAATAATAGAATTTTCCATATTTTCCGTTTCACCAACTAAAGTTAATTTAGTTTGTGCATTTCATATTTTCAAGCCTCTTCCGTTTCTTTACGACTTTAAAACGACCACTTTACGTTTTTCGAGCACTGAGTGTGCACTTAAAATCTTGTCGTAAACATAATTAAAAACCACAGTGTTGCATTTCAGCTAATATTAAGAAAATGTAGGCAACTAATGCAAGGATAACGACTAAATCTAAAAATAAACGACGTACTAGACAATGAATGATGAAATAGCAGAAAACAGAATCGTTTCTGAAGAGGATAAAATCACCAGACGATAAAACTTGCGACCAAATCCTTTAGGATATCGAGATCGAATTTTACAAATGTAACAATTAGATATATATTGTACCCAAACCAATATCATTGTACAGTAACCACTTTTTCCTACTTACAAGAAAGAAAATATATTTTGTGCAGAAATGATGATACCAATAAGTCTTTCTTTTTTTATGTTTTCAACGAAAACGGAAAAGAATGGCAATCAGTGAGAAAGTTTCATGTCTTGCTTTGGAACAAAGGCACAAATAAGAAAAATTCAAAAATTGCGTTTCATATTGCGTCCTTTTATCTAAATATGAATATTGTATTTGCAATACGAAAATGTTTTTAACGCGAGATACTTTTATTTACTATATATATAATATAAGGACGCATGAAAACTAAATATGTCTGCCTCTGCCGATTGAACATTTTCATTTAAACATAATTCTTAAGTTATGCTACTGAATGTTCTAGAAATAACTAGAGGCACAAAATTATTTGTGAAAATGTAGACATACGTATATTTTCTTGAAACGCCTTATTGACTTTATAATTCATACATATATACATGAAAATACAAGAAGATATGAAGAGGTTGGAAAGGACGTTTTGCATTTAATTCGACTACTTTTATGTATTTTAATAAAAGCTCTATTTACATTATTATGAAAAGACTTTCGTAATTTTACGATTTCAACTTGACGGTCATAAAAGACGGAAATTAATTTCGTATTGACCCAGCATAAAGACAAGAGCAAGTACTTGCTTGAGTTTATGATAAGGTGATCTTAACACACACATACCATCAACTACATGTCGACTGGCTATTATTCACTATTCTCTATTCACTCAGTATGAATATGACGGCTAGTAGGAAGTAGACTATATAGAGTCAAAAACATGAGATCGAAATTAATTTCGTTTCGAAATTTTGTGTGTGCAATTTTAGACAAACGAAGCAGAAATGAAATGTGTACGAAATATACATGGTGTGTTAACGACTAGAAAGAGTCGGGGGGTCGACATCGTTTCTTTTTTTGCCTTATTCTCAATTTTTGTTTGGGTATAATTTACTGTCGAGTTTTTCTACACTGCATTTTCTACACTTTCCCAACAAATACATTTGCGTATAATTTTATATTAGCCTTGACGTAGTGTAGAGTGTCTACATCAGTAAATTATTATATAATAGTGTGAAATATAGTTAAAACATGTCCAACGTTTCGTTGTCTAGTTTATATTATTGCAACCCCAAAAATGCATGAATATTATTCCGAGCTTTGCCAAAATGCTCCCAGCTTGGGATCGGGATGTACACGTGCATAAATCGTCGTAGTCTAGTTTTTAACCCTTGCATGTAGTGAGCATTCATTAGCTTAACGCGAAACCCGCAGACCGCCCAAACCCTTTTCTCTAACTACAATTACGAATTACTGTTGAAAATCTGTTCAAACTCAATAACAATCAACACTATTCCTATTTCTACTTCGTTATAATTATTTAATTACTAATGTCTCTTCGGCACAAGCACCACTTCACCGTACAAACCCTCATCAAGTATTCACTCGTAATCTCGAAGCATGCAATTAATGCACACCCATTTCCAGCGTGCAAAGTATATAGGAATTATAAAGAACGCAGAGCAACAACTATTCGTTATTATACACTTTTCTAATTACATGTTACACGACATATTTTCAATTATCGAATGATCAATATTTCATTATAAATGAGTATATGACTGTAAAATTCTAGTTCGCAGGCAACTCGCAACAGATTTAATAGTTTTCAACCTAGAAATTGGATCTTCTCTTTATTTTCATCAGAGTTTTCGTCTTCGTCCTTTCTATTTACTATGCAATTGCCGTTTCTACTATAGAGGTTATTGCTGTTCGTGTTTAATACGATGTTGGTTATTTGTTCGTTGTGATTACACCAACGATGATTTGATTGTTTCACTATTGGTTTGCTTTCAGAAATTCCCATGCCATCAACTCCGCCAAGAGCAACGGAAATGAAGAGCAGTTCAAATAAAGAAAGTAAGTAATAATTTTAGTTCGACGCACAAGTATACTATAACCGATTTGCGAGAGTTACATTGATCGATTTCACTTAATTCATTAGAAATATTTCAAATATTTTACCAAAAAGGTTTCTGTAATTATATTATTCGCCCGTTCTCATTGTGATGGTCTATGAATTCGATACAGAAGCGAACAACAAAATAATGGAAAACACTCTCTATCGTTTACCAAGTCAACTCTAGTCAGTTACAATTAATTAAGACAGGATTGGTTCGTCCAGAGCGTTTTGTTGTAGTTTTTTACTTTAGTTAAAATTAACCTGTGATGACCATCAACTTTGTGACATTTCGTCCGTCGTGAAAATGGACAACGGCTCGTGCACTCGCACTCATCTCTTCATTTAACCAAATGAATTTATGACGTTAGTTAATTAAATGTTTTCAACATCATATATACATTAATCTTGTGTAAATACTAATGGGATGTTGAAGTTTATCCTGGTTCGTCATACTCGAACAACTTTACTCATCCGTTGGTCAAGCGAAAAAATATTAAAACTGAGCACTTATCACATACCTACCTACCGGTGATGCTTTTCGATAATCACATAAAAACATCACGTTCATTAAAATTTCCATTTGGTAAACGAAAATAGGGCAGAAACGATGTTATATGTTCACATCCATTAAATACGCTAGTACTGTGGATGCGCCGGGCATTGCATAATGATTTCGTAATATTATCTTAAATGGTATGACACGTTAAGATTTAAATTACTGCACTTGTACAATATACCTAGTAAGGTTTAGTTAGTAGTTTGCCATGTAGATGAAGCGAACGTCTTAGATTAGAGTGTCGTATATATTACTAGTGAACGAACAGTAAGATGCAGCAAGTAGGTATAGTATACGCTTGGTTGTGAAGTAGGAAGAACTAGGAACTACGAACTTGAAACTCTCTTGGCAATTGCACGAAGTGGTTGGAAAGTAGCATCGGGTTAGTGTACTAAACATTGCACTAAGAGACCGTAACAGAAGGGCACTAATACGTGGACGCCGAAATACAAAACGTGTGTTTCAGATACAGTGATGTTAAAATGATATAATGCCACAGCGCACAAAGATAAAAAGTGAATACTCTCTTTTACAGTCTCGTTGATGATTTGTTCATGTTTTCGTTGTTCTTTCGTTCGGCAGGACGTGAAGCAACCAACCCAACAAATAGTTTAGGTAGGTGTATATTCCTGGGCAGGTGTAGGTAGTGATAAATACCTTGAAGTGAAAGAAGCAACTTCGGCATTACAATAACGCGTTCTCGTAATGGCCAAAGTTAGGGTTAAGACAGGGCGCAACTTATTCTCTGCGGTGATATTCAGCAACACAATAAGATCTTACTTTTTGCAGAGCCCACCTAACTAAAGACGAGAGCATAACAGAGTTTAAAGTGTGTTTCTATTCTCCTGAGTGAGCAAAAGCGTGCTAACTTTCAAGAAAGTATTTATATAGATACCCCCGTTAGGCCCAAACCATTGCCATGTAAAATACTGTGAGATTGTAAACAATGTTAACCTTTTTCATGACGTTACCGCATCGCACATCAGCTCAAAAGAAAATATTTTTTTTGATCCTTTTCTTCGCGCTCCTTTAATTAATTTAAGAATTTTCTTTGTATAAGGGCCGCCATCAGGTCATCGTATAAATAAACTTTATTGCACCATTTTTTACTTAGTTTTGCCCATTAAAGGGACCGAAACTTACAAACTTAATAAATAAAACTGTGAATTAATTAATATTGATTTCAGGAAATTTGACACATTAGCCAAATCTTATATGAAATTCAAAGAGTTGTTTCGTTGTTTGAATGTTTAGATGATGTCTGCTAGAAATCAGACACGGTGTTGACAGGTGGTTCTTATTACAGACACGGGGAAACGGAACATCAGCAGGCCAATAGGCCAGGACGATCGGCCAAAGGTAGTGATGGTTTCCTCATCGGACAAGCGCGACTTGCAGCCGGGTCCTGTCGTGGAAAACGGGCTGAGCTTATACACACCGCCAGGCCCGCAAGGATCAGGTACAGAATTAACAAAAAAAAAAAACAACCAAACCAAATCAAACCAGTCTACATCATCAAAAATCAATCAATCAATCATCCAAAACAAGTTTTATATCAAATCAGCACTCGCACGCACGATTTTATATTTAATTCCAATTCAGTGTACACATTTCTAATTTAATTCCAAACAAAAATGAATTGTGTATCATTCACATATCCGCTACATGAATAAATACCGTTTTTTTGTAATAACTTTAAGGATTAATATGAGCGAAGTCATAAGTAGAAGAAAATTGAACAATATTGACGAGCTTTTTTGCCTTATGCTTGCACTTAATTTATTTATATTCATGCATCCCTGACTTTATAACGACGCGGATAATATCGAGAGTAGCACAGCCGGTGCGCGGTGCGGATATTGATCTTTCGAAAATTATCCATACCTTTAGTCGTTGGGTGTGTTGCTTGTAAACCACTGTAATTTGAACCACCTGTTACGTTTGACGTGCACCTAAAATTCGATTCGCAATTTTTATAATTCACTATCGCATATGTGTACCCGCAAAGAAAGGATACGGTTTTTCCAAGCACGATTGCACCACCTTGCATCACAATTACATTATGACTGCACATATATAACACTTTTTAGTGTAAAATCTGCAAATCGCTTGTCACACTCGTGAACATATATAGTTCAAGCTTAGCTTTGTTCGATATTTGAAAACATCCGCGAAAACAAACTAGCATGCCATTTGACGTCATAATAAGATGTAAGTTAGTAGGTACGAAAAAGTTGCTTATCTGGAATGCCCGCTTACATTAACAAACCCTCGTACCAATGGAATTTCGATTTGAAGTAGGAAAACTTCTTAAATCCTATTACGAATTCATTTCGCGCCTTAGATTTATTGGCAATCTCTTTCACATTAAATTTTTTACTTTTCAACTACCTGAAAGATAGAAGAGAGAGAAAGTGGAGTAATATCGAACTTAAATAAAAAAAAAGACCGCCCCAGAACACAAAAATAGCCAAATACGCACTTGCTATTGCTTTTAATATTACATCAAATGAGGAGCAGGAATTTATATCGAAGATATGAAATGTTTCCATATTCAGTACCTAGTCCAGCAACAAATTTATTAAACATTTTGTTTGTTCTTGAACGCAAAGTATTTCTAAGCTGCCAACCCACTTCCTTGTTTGTATTCCTTAAATATTTCAATACCTGCAATACCCTAATTAATATATAAGTTAAGGAACGATGTACAAGTTGACTTTACGTGGTAAACGACGACAAGGACTCCGAGTGTATTCATTGTAGTAGTATCGAAGGGGCACGCTGAAAACTCCTCGACTATAAGACCTTAAGATCCGCAACACTTATAAATATTAAATATGTCCAGCGTTCCAGCGTTTTATATTTCAAGTGGGACGACAACGTTTGGCAATGTGATCTACGTGCAGGCTTTTGGCAGGGAGAGTTTTATTTAATTCAACTTTGCTACAACAATTCTCCAGCGCATCAAGTGTTTGGAGGTTGTTTTATTGGTCAACTTGAGGAACAGAAGCACTGTGATGTTATGTGACCGGAATTAACATGGTTGTTTTATCATTTCGCTTTTTGTTGCGGCCATTATCATTTTTGCGTCAAAGTTTCACCAATTTCCTTGCTCTATGTGTAGATATATCTAGTTTAATCCTTATTTTGCTAACTGCTGACTCTGTTTAGATAGGTTAAGATTACATTTGTTCTAAATTTGTTAGATGAATTGATTAATTAGTCGAAATCACAATTTGCATTCGTTCGAAACTTGTCAACGTCGTTCTGTTATGTTGTCTTTATTTGTGATTTACTAATTGCCTAAACTAGGGAATTATGCATGACTTGTCCGATTGCGCTGAGAGTTGTGAACACGAAAACTCTTTCCCTCGACAGGATAACAGTACGAGTACGATAGTGTCGTCGTTGTACGATCTGTTTTTAATTTCATTCGTTGCGCTCCTGCCGCTATATTGCAAATTTTACATCACGATACGCGATCGTTGTACATAACACGAAAATTGCGAATTTCGCGAACTGCCTAATTACAAATGCAACAAAAGGATGTATATAACTACATTGATATTCAAACAACGGCACGATCGCGTGAAGTCATTATAACCAGGTGCAACAAATGTCAAAGTGATTTTAAGCTTGGGGTTGCACTGCACTCTGGCTATACGTGAACAGGAATATTCATTGGCATTGTCCCTTTATGTCAACCGCTAATTGACTATTATCATCGAACATAATCATAAAATTCAACGTTTATCGTTACGAATTGGCTCGTTTTGGTTATTTTAACCTCATTTGAAATTAATTTCCATCCTTCCCGAAGGGGAACCAACCGATAACGAGAATTCCATTATCTCAAATATTATCAACGAACAATTTCGTTTCGAGTGATTTTCCTCAACACCTCGGTCTCGGTTTCGACAAACTCTCAAGGCGTCGGCAATTCTGCGGACAAGCGTCAGGTGTGTAATTGTCCTTTTTGGCAAATGGCGTGAACTGTTGAAGAGGAGACGACATCACGAACGCGTCGACCATATACCCGGAATATATTAACGTCGACGAGACTAGAGGTTGCATAATAAATCAATTCCAAAGTAGAAACACAAGTCATCCATTGACACAGCGACCTTTCATATAACTTATATATTTAAATAATACGTTTTGAATTTAAATTAGATTTAGGGGAACCGATATTCTCGTTTTGCATCTCGACGAAAAGTGTGTGTGTGTGTGTGCACTTGAGAAAATGGTTTTAAGCGATTGAATCAACAAAGATAACGGAGTCGCCAAAAAGACGGTGATGGACTTTTAAATCGACCCTTAAGTTAAATACTTCTCTTTATTCCACAGTGAAAACTGTACATTATGCGCTGTGGTTGCACCAAATTGACTTGAAAATATCATTTTGCTTCTTGCGATTTTCACGGCCTTTTGATTTCGATTCATGCAAATCGGGAATTTAAAGAAAACCAACCCTAATAAATAACATGCAAAGTAAAAATAAAGAAGGTAAAACCTCGATGTGCAGAAAAAAATTGTTTAATGTAATATTTACTTAGTTCATCCCTGGTCCCAGCATTTACTTTGAGTATATGCGTTACAGAAACAAAATAATAGATAGACCATGCATGGCAATGTAATTGCACCATTACACATATGAATGAGAGATATCTGCCACCTGCTGGATGTGCACTTGAACGGAAAATCATATTAAATTTATTGCTAATGGCGAACAAAAACACTTTGCGTTACAAATTTCATGTCATTTTTATTAACACGACAACAACTAAAACAATAGTCCCTGACACGGGATGCATGCTGAATATTTGAGTTGCACCAGGCGTCATTAGGTAAGCACTTCAGTAAAATTAATTATCCAAATCAGAAATTGTAACTTGAATGTATGAACTATTAAATCATTTGCATATGACTGTTTATTCATCATTAGATAAACATGATAATTGCTTACTAACAAATATTTCCATTATTTTAGTGACGTTTGGTCAAAACAAATCCTCATATCAAAATTTCAATAAATTGTATTTTGTTTGTTCTAACTGAAATCGATCACATTTAAGGTAAAGCATGTGCAATTATATGCAAACAATATTTTGTTAATTTATTAAAACACAGCTCTCACCGCACATTATAATTTTGTTTGTTTACCATTGAAATTCTTTTGTATAAATATTAATTATTAATGTCTATTTGCAGGATGTATGAGTATATCAAGGTGGATAGCTCCGCAGATCGCCATCACAGTCACAGTACATTTTATTTTTACGTGTGGAACGTATGTTCAAAATTAAGTCATACATTACTGCCTAAGAATCGAGAGAAACTTGCCAAATGCGCAAACCAAAAATAAATGAAAATTTCATATCAAAATATTAACAAATATTACCTAAATTTAATAATAAGTATACCTATAAATATAGAATTGATCAACCATCAAATCAACTCATCTGGTGAGTCTCACCGACGACAACGTAAAATACTAAGGTATAAACAAGGACTGCTCAAAAAAGTCTATTCGCTTGCCATTCGTTTATGTTTACGTTTGATTTTTAAACTAAATTGACACGCACTGCTAAGCACTGCATACTTTTTAAAGAGACACACACGACATGTGCTTATAAATTTAATAAAACTGAAAGAACACAAATAACTCCTCCAAGGAAAGGATTTGAAACGTTGTGTTTGTTGTGCCATGAAAAGTGGAAAAAGAACTAAAACGAATTCAACAAGGAAGGAAGTCATGACGAGTCAATAAATGTTCACCAAAATAAATATACCTATAGGGAAGGAGAATTGACCAACGAATTCATGAAGAAGAAATATAGTATTTCGTAATTCATATCCAAACCATATCTTAACATAAATAAATGAAAAACTAACTTTTAAAACGAATAATGCCGTCAAAAAGTAACATATCTTCATAATGCCAGATAAATATAATTACAATTAAATCGGGCCGCGTTTAGTTTCTGATTTTATTCAACAAATATGAACATTTTGGATTATATTCTATTCGCAGTTAAAAATGAAATCATAAGAAAGACTATCATATTAAATTATCTAAAAGAAAACGTATCGTACACTAATAAAAATAAAATAAAAGTATTACTAAAATATATTTTAAATCGCGTACATTTATTAATGACTGTGTGTGTGTGTGTGTGTGTGCGTGTGTGTGTGTGTGTGTGTGTGTGTGTGTGTGTGTGTGTGTATGGGCTGAGAAGACAGTTTTGTGTCCGCATATAAGAAATTTTTCAGCCATTGTCACAGTTTTCCGCTAACCTAAAAGTGTGCTCATCTAAACTAAACGGCTTAAGATATAAATATAAGTGTTAGATCCTTATACACGTTTTCCATTTGTACATATACAAAGAGAAAGATAAGAAATCGATTGTAATGTTAAAACTATCACGTTGAAAAAAAAACAAATATTGATAAAATCAAATAAGTTGAAACGAAAAGGGCTTATTGTAACATACATGTATTTAGCGATACCCTGCGGTGGACAAAAATGCTTACCAATCGAAAAATACTCAAGAAATTATAGATAGGATAAGATATTAGTTTAAAGTTGAATTTCTGCTACTGTTTGGCAAAGCAATAAAAGACGAAGGTCAGGGTCAAGAATAAAATGTCAAGGAGACAGACACAAAGTTAAAATCTCAAAAGTATTGAAAAGATGAAATAAAACTTTTAGAACTAGTCCTTATCAACATTTTTTGATAGCTGCAGGGTACTTTTATCCAGAATACGATTTATTTAAGTTCTTGATCGTGTAAAAAATTAATGTTTCAACATTGTTTCAAAGTGCCAAAGTTATTCTAGAAAATTTAGTGTAATTGCTGTAAAGTATCTTGATTTTTTCCAACTCCAAAAACTATTTGTTTTCTATTCCATTTCACATATTTAATTTGTTTATTTATGAATTGTTAATTAGTTTCATTTATTCAACAAAAAAATCTTGAAAAAACATAAAAGAAAATCATAAAAATTGTTTTAAGATCAAGTAAGGAAAGGTAAACATATTTTCAACTTTTTTATACATATAGGTCAATTATAATTATTAATTCTAGATATTGTTATTGTTTATTATATTCTAATAAGGTAAATGAATAAATAAGTTAAGTATTTAAATTTTAATGTGTATTCTTCCTACATGAACATGAATCAAATAGGAGTGCAAAGAAGTTCATCAGATTGTCGACATTGTATCAATTTTTAGTTATGTTTATGCGAAATATTTGTTAATAAATTTTTAATATTATTAAGAGGAAGCTTTAAGTACTACCAGGATATGTATACATGCTCGAAAATCAATACTATTGGCGGGTCCTGTGGCCTGAAGCAATATTGATGATGTGCCTGTGCATATAATTAACTCCTTAAGAAATTTTCTTTTTTTCACGTTTATCAATAACTTGGTACCTCGAGAAAACTTAAAAGCATCAGGAAAAACAACGGATTTCCTACGACCTCAACGCCTTAGTACAGCAGCTCGTTATGAATATTTATGACTTAAATTAATAAATATTAGAATATATCTACAACTTAATCGATAATGTCTTCGTTTCGTATGCTAAATAACAGCCAACAACGGAAAGAAAGATTGGGAAAACAAGAAAATAAGGTAAGCGACTTTTTTTATAAATTATATTTAATATAACGCCGGCGAAGAAAATCGAGCAGATTATATTCGTAAGTTTTATGATAAACATTGAACTAAATCAACCCTAAACGTAATAAGTATTCGCCATTCGGTAGTTTGATTAGGGCAATAAAACAGGCCCAAACGCATAGATGCTCGATAGTACAGGACTGAATAAAATATAAACGTTAACCATTGAAGCATTGAACTTTGAGCGAATCTACCAGAAGCATATAATAGATTTGGTAATAGCATGCAATGGAATATGCATAGATTTTGTTACGGTATACCATTTCACAAGATATTCTAACAATACCAACTTGACAAGAGTGTTTGTTGCACTTCCCGCTGATCGAATATTTGGCATTCGATTAGTTCACAATGGCTGGACGATGACTATTGGAGAATGTGTGAAATTGCCGTATATATACAATGTTTAAAGGACGGATATAGTGAAAACCGTGAATGAAATTTTATTTATTATAGCATGAGTTAGGACTTTATATTTATTGAAAAGCCCTTTCGTCTGGATATGAAACGAGTACGAGAATCCAAGATTACAAATAGAAAATGGTGAATTTTTTAATGACATCAATCTCTCCAAACTAAACTCTACGATGTTGGATGTTTGTTTCGAGCGAAGTTATGAAGAATTTATGAAGTCTGCGTCTGAACAAACACTTGAGGCTCCCTTGAGAACAATAAACATTATAAATAGAATATAAAGATACAGGATGCACAAAAGAAATAAAGCGTATCATAGAAATGCATAGAATAAACTATTACATCGAATTTTTATGCCGACGAATATAAGAACTGTGCAGCCTGAGAAACCGACATTGCATCCAAACCCAAATACATAAAAATATAGCACTCGGAACATGAATAATATAGACAAGATACGAGACGAGTTGAATGTTAAAATCAAGCTACTCCGTTGGGAGCACGTGTAAGCGATAAAGGAACCGCTGAGGTACTACAGCTGAAGATGGTCAGTATGGATGGAGTGGACTTGGCAGTTGGTTACATACTTGCTGTTCGAATTTGCTCCTCTATTCACTCCAAGGGATGATATTAAGGAAGCGGACGTTGCAAAAGCAAGAAACCGGGACTGCCGAATCGTCTACGTCTACGCCACCAATCACGCATTGACCGGACCAGGCATATGCACTTTGGTCGCGATACCACATAGTAAACAGCCCGAGATCGACTACCGACATCAATATGGTATACTACAAGCCCCATTCATACTTATACCCCAGAAAATCACATCAATACTTAATATGCAATTTGCGACGAGTGAAAAATTCATGCAAGTTGTTCGCCCGGCAGAGGGGACTCTTAATTTATGACCATGTCATAATGTGTTGTAGTTGTATGTTTCGTGTTTCTAAAGATAACATACTTATGCGATGCCTTATCTTATTCTCAGGAAAGTATGAATCAATTATCTTAGCCCTGCAGAATACTTTCACATAACTAACCAAGGACGAAAAAATCAATAAAATTAAACAAAAACTAAAATTTCAAAAAAATCAGGTAAAAAATGTCTGTATCTAGTATATGAATATACAATATCATAATAATTTACTAATTAGTAATCCCTAGCAATCAAGCAGGATCATAGTTGGCGCATGCCAACGTACAACGTAGTCATATCAGCAACTTCTATGCAATCTATTTTAGTTGAATTTCTCTGTTTCTCTGTCGGTACGTCGCACACTAATGTAAATGTCTACACAACGAGGAGCACAGGATGCGGAATGAATCTTTATTGAATACATATATATTTGTAGTCAATAAGGGTTGAACAAGATTCGGTATTCAACAGAAGGTTGTAGTGAGTATCCAATAGCTCATCTCGTCTCGTCTAATATTGCAGCGGTCTATACTTAAATCACGTGCTTTATTGTTAAGCTACGATTTACATGTCAAACAAGTCAATATTAGATTTACTCATCGGTGTGCAGGGCATTCTGATGAATTTGCTTTGAATAGATTTGAAATAGGTGTTACCCGATATAGGTACCTACTATCGAAATACAATTTAGTCCTTCATTAAAAAACGATACAATCACAACGAATAGAAACGATTTTAGATGGACCGATCGATGTTGTGGGAAACTGGCTTTCAGCCGGTTTACTACGTAAAGTCGTAAAGCAAGAAAATTCTCGCCTCTTGAACAACTCTACCTACTCTACCATTTTCGCCGCCGCCACCACTAACTACGTCACGTTAAGTTGGAGCATTGTTTACTCTACTTTACGGGCACTTATACTGTAGCTTTCTACGCGTCCGTGTTTTGGCTAGGGGTGTTTGCAGTGGTTGAATGTGGCCTATGTATCCACAGAACAAGTGGCTCAAATATAACGCAGTATAGTACCGTGTAGCGCAAATAAACGTTACTATGGTTCTGCCTGGACCTCTGTTCCATGAATCAGTATGAAATGGAACGGCAGACTCTGATTTAATTCATGGGGCCTCGTGCAATTTTCCACAAACCATTTCTTTTTAATAATACAATGTAATTGTTAGCCATATAGGGAATATAGAACGCCTATTTATTCCCGTTATTAATAGAAAGTGGATGTAGATGTACCCAGACAACGGGTTTTTATTCACGGCAAATTGCGCGAAATGGAAATCGGTTAGCGTGTTTGAACATGTGTCCAAGGTTCGCATCTTCAGGATCGTTAATTTTGCACGATCAAAATCGTAATTGAATCATATTTCGCCAAAACGATCGAACCCCTTTTAACGGCCTTTCTCAAGCAACAACAACAAAAAAACCGGGAATAAGGGATGTTGGATAAATTTTCAACAATTTTCAAACATTGTCAATGTTAACAGCAAATTACATTAATTAGGAACCTTATCCTTTGAGGATAAGGAGCGTTTTTAATTATTTTTTGCAATAAATTATCAAGAAACCAGATTCACGAGCTAAAATGAATCAAGTTTATTTTTGCAGTGAACAAAATTGGGAATCTCCTTTTTGGTGCGATGGCATACATTTCCTTGCTACATTTTCTTAATCTCGTTTTCATGATCGTGCATATAATGTAAATGCTTGAAATCGGCAACTAGCACTCTCAATTTTAATTACCAATGTGTTTGTCGCTCGTTGTACAGTACGGCTGTTGAATATTTAAAAGTGCTACTAAGTTTGCAATAGACTGATGAGAACGAAAAGGATCGAAATGAACGTAACGTAACGGAATGGCTCGCATTCGTTTCCGGATGGGTTTACCGCCGAAGTCCTTCGGTACTTTACTACGTATACAAAACGCGCCAAGGAATACACCGCAAGTGAAGATCAAAGAGCATGGCCATTCCGAATGACAGTCCACTCACTTCATAAACACCGTCAGTCGACTTGCATTAGACGATTAGACTATGTGCTGGGCACTACACTACACGAAAGCTCGTCGGAAGTACAGACTTGACGACACGATACCAATCAATACCCGATAGTGTATAGATAGTATCGTAAACTTTTGATTATAGTCTCTATTATTAGTATCTCTATATATA
>JARJEB010029959.1:0-11057 GCA_030264535.1 Liometoxenus newtonarum
TAATGACCTATTATTGACGTGTGTCAAGCTCCATTATTCGCGAGTGGTATTAATGTGGGTTATATGCGCCTGGATACACACCTAATAATGGTTGTTTTACTTGGTCGTCGCGGATAAAAGTAATTAAGTAATTCATGCGAACATGAGAGTTGTGAAAACTTGCACTTTACAATTATTCTGTTTTTTTTTATTAAGTAGGTAGGTATATATGAATAAAACGCTTCAATTTTAAATGAATGAAGAAAAAGTTTTGCATGGGTTGCGTTCAGAAATAGAAAGTCGAGGTATCAGTCGTGTTGAACTTAGTATATGAGTACGTTATCTAAAGTCATATGCTTTCAAAAGTGACATTAGGTCCTATTCATTAGTCAACAAGTGACAAAGTTGGATTATTATAAACTTTTATAAGTTATTATAAAGGAACTATTTGTGAAGTAAATTCGTAAACTAAATTATTAGTAAAGTAAACATTGTTTGCTTACAATCAGTTAGTAATGTTTAACTTTCCAACTGGTTGGGAAGTAGGTACGTCTTTTCCTACTACTACTTGAGGCGCCCAAGCACTTTATAATTATTTGCCAAGAGTCACGAAATATGCACGAAATATATTCGAAAGAATATCTCTTTGAATTCGCTGGTGAGAGCATAATAGGGGTTTACGGAAACGTAACTCAATTGGCATTTGAGTCAAATACAAAGGCGCGCACGAAACACTATTCTGTGAGTATCGCAGAATAGTGCTGTTCTCGGGCGTGCCCCTGCGTTGACTCGAATGCCAATCGACTTTAGTTTCCGTTAACCCCTAAAGTGAGTAGTGAGCTGTAGGTACTTACTGCGATCGGCGAATTCCATTTCGATAAACCGAAAATTTATGCAAATTTCTTCTCGTCATCTTATATATTTTACTTTCCGGCTTACTGAAGGTATAGTAAGGAAAGATATGTAATCGGTCAAAATTTCGACCGATCTCCACGAATCGCACTTCTATGAGTCCGAAAAAGTGGTTTTTGGAGTGATATGTTTCTGTGAAAAACATTGCGGACAAACCAAGCAATGTATCCGGATGAAATTTGATCGGAAAGTGGAAATTACACTGAAATTTAGTGATACTAATTAATAATCAATATGGTTTCCAATCAAAATTTTCAATCAAAATTAGTTTTCCAGTCGACGTTGTGTGGTGCCGGGCGCGAATTTAACGCACCGATTTATTTTGCCTGGCATGATTTGTTACATTAGATATTGTAATTTCGTAATGATTGATAAAAGTTTTTTTCGTCCTCCTTTTAATTTTATTTTTTAAGTATGTATAAGAATGAGAAGTCTCTGATGATGAACATTTTACTTTTAATTTCTTTTAAAAGAAAAATATAAATTATGCGTCAAGCAATTTGGGGGCCGGGGGCGGGGGGTGATAGAAATAAACTATTACAATTACAATAAAGTGTAGGCAGATAAATAGTGTTGACGTCTATATATATATATTGCTTCCGGATCCTGCTTATATATAGATATAGTTGATTATTATTAGGTACCTACATCCGATGGGAAATGGGAATTTGTTGTTCTTGGCGTTGTTGCTTGCTTGGACTGCGAAGAAAAAAGAACTGCATATATTAGTGTTGGTGGATGCTAATGGATGAAGAGGGCCGCTTAATTTTTATTTATTGAGTAGGATAGGATATAGAATAGAATAGATGGACGAACGTGTTTGCTTCAGTGTGCAGGTGTAAGACGTAAATTTAAAATGTGCCTTAAAATTGCTTCTATTTCTATTTTTTTATCGCATTCTCTTCATTATTCATTCGAATAATTTTTCATTATCATTCTGCGACTTAAAGTTTCATGTGCTTTTAAAGTTTAAATATTTTTCTTTCAATTAAATACTTACCTATATGTATAACGTTAATAATTGATTGATGAAAAAATACAATATTTATCGAATGGTTAGTTAGAAAATTGGCAGTCAAGCAAACCACCTAAACATTTCTGATTTTCTTGTCAGTTGCTCAAGCAATGTTGATGGTATGACAATTTTATAAATTAATTTTCCGATAAGAAAATATGGCCATAAGAAAAGCAATGTACATAATGCATTTGGAAAACATTCAATTCCACACTTGCGACCCGTGGTTGAATTTAGCGCGCTCGTGAGAAATTGAATACTTTCCATCTGTATTAGGTATAACTGGTAAACTATTATATTTAAAATTTCCATAATAAAATAGAATTTTATTGTGTTTTATTGTTCTAACAAAAAAAAAACACCAACCTCATTAATTTAAGTATTTTTGACAAGAAATGATAAATGTCTCAATTCAATGCGGGAACCTTTATCAGTACGACCATCATCGATGCATTTTATTTTTGTGCAACGTGTTTGTATTAACGTTTGTATTTCCGATGAGAATGCTTTTATAATAAAAATGAAAAAGAAAAAAAAACACAAGTGTCTAATGGCGTGAGAAAGTCGGGAGTTGATTAACTATTCATTCGTAAATGAATTGAAAATACCACTTTGAAACTCATTCAATAATTTTAATTACTTACTTACTAACTTACATCACATAAACATTGCGGTTTTGTGAACGTCTAACGAGAACGACCAACACGTTAAGTTAAAGCAGGGGTGTCCAACCTTTTCGATTCCGTGGGTCATGTTGCAAGAAATCAAATTACATTGGGCCGCAAAAAATTCTTAACTTCGGATAGAAAATAACGTTTTCGCTTTTCCGTACACATACGCGAACGCAGCCATTCGCACACAAATTGTAAGAACACTAGCTGAGTTATCACAAGGTATAAATTTTCTGTCACAAATCATTTTACAAGATTAGTCTTAATTTTTTCCTTCCTGACTTATAGGCTAACAGCGGTACCTTCAAGTAAAGAAAGATGTTGTAAAGTAAATTGTAGAAAATCTCATGTTTCGAGTAAATGTGCGATTTTGTGTTGGGCCGCATTCAGAGTAGGTGTGCACCGCATGCGGCCCGTGGGCCGCCGGTTGGACAGCCCTGAGTTAAAGCGTTAAAGTTAAAGGAAAGAAAGAACGTTAGAAGCATTAAAATTCCCATCAGTGCACGTGCTTTTCAACTTTTGACATTGTTCATAGTGGATGGGGGTTGTTTTAGTTTTACATTTACATGAGGAAAATTTTAGAATTTTCCTGCATGAAATGAATATAATAATAAATAAACAATTAAAAACCGTATTGTCATGCTAATGCATTTCGTAATAACGTAATCATTACACGATCACACTTTAATCCATCAAATAAAAATTATGTAGTTAAATATAAGTTGAAACATAATGAAAAAGTGCAATCATCATTCAAAATTAGACAAGTTGATATTTACTCCTTTGCTCTAATAGATACTAATTAATTATTTGATTTGACAGTTTTAATTATTTTAAGTACTACTCGTATACTTATAAAAAAGGATAAAAATTATGGGTATTGTTGAAATTTGTTTGGGTGGCCCAATACCAATCACCGATAGGACTACGACTAGTAAAAAATTTCCTGGATTATAATCTGACTGGTAAAACCTAGGATTTACCGGTAAAACGTAGGATTTACCGCAATTTTGGACTTTTACAGTAACATTTGCGTTTTTAAATTCCAAACTTGGCATTTTTGAAATTTATTTCTGCAAGACTGATAAGTAATATTAAAATTTTACCTACTCCGCGTTCGGTTGTTCGCAAATTGAGAAACAGAAACAGAAAGTTTTAATAAATATACAATCGTAACAGTTCGAAGAGTGAATAAGAAGCAGCAATTACAACAGGCAAAAATGAATTTTTTTTCACAGTTTGCTCTTGCCGGTTTTGAATGTTATTATCGTATACCTAGTTTGACTTCTTTTTATTGTTGTGTGTGTATGTGTGTCTTCACTCTTGGACTCTTTTATTTTCGTTTCTCATTAATTTTTGTCACTCCACTTGGAAGCTGTTGCCAATAATTTCAGTACTTTTATTGCTTTAGCCTTTAATCGGTTCGCGTTCGATCATCAGAACAAGGAAGAAAAATTTTAACAACACAATATTCTTATATAAATAAGCATTCAAGTAATTACTCTTTGTTTTCGTTGTTAATACTGACGATATCTATATGTATAACAATGCCATAAGTAAGTAAAAATAAAATTCCATTTCGTCGCTAATTCAATAAGTGTGCGTGTCCAGCAGCAACGTGTACTCCCGTTTTTATTATACTCGTCTTCATATATTATTGTTCACACATCAATTTTCTTTCTTTATGCAAGATTCTCAAAACTCAAAAGAAGTAAGTGTAAAAGTTTGCAATTTTATTAATTGTCCAAGTCCAGTGTCCTCGTTGCCATCATCATATGTATAAAATAAAAAAAAGTCATATACTTAGTTATTTAGGTAAGTATAAAAAAGCGCGCGTGCTTTGTGGTAAAGTCGCAACGGCTTCATGAGTCGAGTCGACTTCTTCGGGTGCTTCGTCTCGTTCGTTTGGTAATATGAGGGTGGGGCAGCTGTATTAACCTATACCTGTACTTACTCATTTATAAGTACTTTACGTATCTATCTTCATGTTCATGTGTTTCGTATGTGTATCACACGTAGCAGGTGCACTCTTGAACTTCTTCGACTTCTTCTTCTTACTTAGTTAGACTCTTTTATATACTTTTATATTTCGAATATGAATATAGGTACGATTGCTATGCGCGTCCCACACACCTGCATCATCCACTTTTATAATGCACATCAAATAACTATGTGCTAGCGCTAGATTTACGTTATGTCAGTTGATGTGCTGTTAAAATCGGTTTAAACTAATTCTGAATAGTCAAACGACATCAAAACATTGACTACTAATTTCAGTAAGTATAGTAAAAACGGATATATACCTTTAGATTGCTGATCGTTTTAGGATTCTTTAATTGATGCAGTTTTATGATACCTTTAGATTCCCAAGTAAAAGGTTCAAAAAGGTAGAATAAATCGTTGTAGGAAATCGCAGTTAGATTCCAATATTTTTTATAAACAATATTATATACAATATTCAATACAACAATCTTTGTTTAAAAAAAAACCAATTACATTAAAACCAAGTACGTTTTGTGTGCTTGCACTAACTTCTCGTTAACCGCAATAAGGACTAACCCCCTTCCGTTTGCACCCAAACCGAACTGGGTGCCAGGTAGATTTTGGGAATCTAAATGCAATTTTTGTGTGAATCTAACTGCAAATCCCTTTTAGGTCAAAGCCATAAAATGGTCATTTTAGGAATCTAAACGTATTCTCCCGTAATGAAATTATTCATTAGGTTGAGATTGATGTACCAGTCATAAAACAATAGTGGAAATTTTTTTCAATTTTTGTTTTCAATTATCTCCTCTGCTCTCTAAATTTGCTCTTGCACCTTAAATTGTCTCCTCTCTTCTCAACATTTGCTCTTTTGGACCGCAGCCTTAAGGCTTAACGTATGTTTATTATCCTCATTAGGTATTATATTTAGAAATTCCCCGCAAACCAAAAGAGATCGGCAAGTTTGCAACCAAAATACTTACATATTATTCGCCTTCTTTTATTCTTTGTCATGTCATTTGATCCAGCTTTCAAATATGATGCTTCGCTTCGCTTCTTCATCTGTTATTTGTCAATTCCAGAGAAATATTTGCGACGCGTTCATCAGCGTTTCTTGTTACACACAAGTCAGCCCCGAAGCACACACGCTTCGACTTCAACATATTACAGGTTTCATTCTCTATCTGTATTATTCGCAAATAATTTTTCACCTATTGTCTGTCATCCATCCACAGCCACACCATGTGACAAAAAAGCAAAACATGTTTGATGTACAGCCACAAAAAAAAAACCAAGCGCATTATGTGCAAATTGTGCTCAAGGCAAACTTTCAGTTTCCACAAAGTCTATTTAAAAAGTTTTAACCAATTTCGAAGCCGTTCTCGGCTTCGTTTTTCAAACAATTCGGCGTTTTCGGATTCGTTTTCGTTTGCGTTTTCGTTTTCAATTCTTGTGACGATTGCATGCGTCAATTACATTCCATTGTCCAGATCAATTGCTTTTTGTAAAGTTTTTTTGCCCACAGATATTAATTAATTCTACGTGGAGACCCATATAGAAAAAACCTTATAAAACTCCACTTGCAAAGTCAAATAAATGTGTTATCGCGATTTAATATCAAAGTATAAATAACGGTTTTTGTCTTTTTATTAGGTTTAGCTCTTCATTCACCTGAATCCTAACCCCGGAAATACACCCGGAAGCGCATCTAAATTAAAACACCTTGAGATACCGATGCCAAAAATGCAAAAAAATTATTTAATTCCCAAGTTAAAAAGCCAAAAATAAAAATTTAAAATTCCATCGCAGGAAAATTATATTCTATATTCCGATTCGTATAACGGTATCGTTATTATTTTTACATTTTTTTAACTAAATCATTGCTGACCATATTAAGTCAGTGGGTCGATTGCTTCTTTTTCTTATTTTTCTGCAAATTGTGCTATACTGAGTGATCAAACAGTAAAAGTCACTTAATAACTTTCAACATAATTTCTACACTTAATCCATTTTTTGTTGTTGTTGTCGAATGAACCTGTATTTTGTATTAATCTAAATTTGTGAACGATCTTGATCGAAGCGACTCATCAACGAAGGACGAAATCGGTGCGCGCAACGCGCAATTTTTATGTAAATCGGGACCGCATTCTTCGAACAAGCATGCGGCTACCGCACGATGGGCAGTTAATTTAACGATGTGCGCTTTTTGCTGTTCCTGCTCCGAATCCGAAAATCAACAGGCGATTAAACAATTTCGGAATGAAATCAAAAAGTTTCTGCATGCGCGATTGCTTCAACGAGGCGAATGAGATGATCATGCTAAACGCGAAGAAACTCGTTGACTGGTTCGTTCTTTAATTCATTGATACGATTTTTCGCACAGCTGCGCCTTGAACGCATCATATTTATGAGTTAATTAAAGCTGGGAGTTACGAAATTTTAAGTCATAATTATCGGTAAAATCATATTTTGTTAGGCATGGGAGTAGTCCGAGTATAGTTCCGCATTTTCATTTGCTATTTTTATTTTATTTATTTAAACTGTTCCAATTCTACCAAATTTACATGGTGTATGGTGTTCACTATGAGTTTGTTTAGTCGTATAGTAGCTTTATTCCCTTCTTTCCTTCTCCGCTCGCAGATGCGGTAGCAGGATTTTTCTTTCCTCTATTGTTTTGTAGGAATACTACATTTGCTATTACGTATACATATATTTTAGTATCCCGCTTTAAAGTACAGGTTCCTTGATCTTATTATAAAAATAGGCAAACATAGGAAGCTCACAGTTGATAGCCATTGTGGATTTTAACCAAACTTAATGTAATTTAAATGGAGTGCGGGAAAGGTACTTGTCAACATTGTTTTGTTGGTTTGATACGATAGTTATGACTTTTCCGCATTACCTTTTACTTTTGCTTGATAGTGGACAGAATATGAGTCGGCTAAAAATCAATGTTATTTAAATGGAGTGCGGGAAAGTTAATTTTCAACATTGTTTGGTTGGTCTGTTACCATAGTTATGACTTTTCCGCATTACCATTTACTGATGCTTGATAGTGGATAGAATTTGGGTCTGCTAAAAATCAATGTTATTTAAATGGAGTGCTGGAAAGTTACTTTTCAACATTGTGTGGTTGGTCTGTTCCCATAGTTATGACTTTTCCGCATTACCGTCTACTGTTGCTTGATAGTGTATAGAATTAGAGTCGGCTAAAAATCAATGTTATTTAAAGGGAGTGCGGGAAAGTTACTTTTCAACATTGTGTGGTTGCTCTGTTACCATAGTTATGACTTTTCCGCATTACCGTCTATTATTGCTTCATAGTGCATAGAATTAGAGTCGGCTAAAAATCAATGTTATTTAAATGAAGTGGGGGAAAGTTACTTTTCAACATTGTTTGGCTGGTCTGTTACCATAGTTATTACTTTTCCGCATTACCGTCTATTGTTGCTTGATAGTGGATAGAATATGAGTCGGCTAAAAATCAATGTTATTTAAATGTAGTGCGGGAAAGTTACTTTTCAACATTGTGTGGTTGGTCTGTTACCATAGTTATGACTTTTCCGCATTACCGTCTACTGTTGCTTGATAGTGGATAGAATTAAAGTCGGCTAAAAATCAATGTTATTTAAATGGAGTGGGGGAAAGTTACTTTTCAACATTGTTTGGCTGGTCTGTTACCATAGTTATGACTTTTCCTCATTACCGTCTACTGTTGCTTCATAGTGCATAGAATTAGAGTCGGCTAAAAATCAATGTTATTTAAATGGAGTGCGAGAAAGTTACTTTTTAACATTGTGTGGCAGGTCTGTGTTCATAGTTATGGCGTTCCCGCAGTACTGTTGCCTGATAGTGGATAGAATATGAGTGGGCTAAAAATCAATGTTATTTAAATGGAGTGCTGGAAAATTACATATCAACATTGTTTCGTTGGTTCTTTACCATAACTATGACTTTTTTGCATTACTTTTTACTTTTGCTTGACAATGGCTAGCATATAAGTCGACAGTGAGCAATTGTCAATTTTCTAGGTAACTAACCTATGGCGAAAAGGTGTCATTTCATAGTAGCGATACAAGAAATTTATTACGATTTAATTTTTTTTATACTTAAATAGTTGACTTGTAATTATTTTTTCAAGAGCCTATAGGTTTTAAAAACATTTAAAGATAGAAACTTTACAATCAGTTTCGAGTGGATTCTTAATTCCTTAATTTTTATTTAAATTATGTAAATTTCATTTTCTGTCCTGTCGCATGCTGGGATGCTGGTTTTCGTTCCCGATCGCTAATTAAAATCACCGGCCGGTTTAGAGAGGCGTAAGTACTTTTTTTTTAAATATGCCTTCGTCGTTTTAAATATATCGTAACTACATGCTCAGGTTCGTTATACATATACAGGGTGGATACAATCGCCAGATAATTGGAATATACATCGAAAATCTTAATAAGTGTACGAAAATGTTGAAAAAGTCCTTCGAACACAACAAGTTTTCCAGCATTTTTGTATAAAAAATTTCGATTTATTTATTGACCCGATCAACAAAGTGCTTTAGCGATTCTCCGTCAATTTGTATCCACCCTGTATATTCCAACGAAATCATTAAAAGATTCATGAATGAAAGTGGCAATTAAGTAGCGCGGAAAATGAAACTTTTTCGAAAATGACAACACCTTGCTAGTTGGTTTCTTCATTTATGTATAAAAATTGTTCATATGTTCAAATTCGTTTGACACAGGTGGTCGTTTTAAAGTGATCGGCGCGCGCGCGCGCGTTTCTCAATCCAAATATAGACATAATAATGATGAGTTCATATACAATATCAAAAACTTCATCAACAGTATTGGATTTATTATTAATAAGTAACTAAAAATGAAGATCCGACTTCGTTATTTTTACCGATCATCTATCTTTCCTTACTATACCTTCGGTAAGTCGGAAAATCAGAAGAACTCTTTGATTATACTTCTGATTTGAATTTATTTAGGTACCTACCTAAATCCGACACTGAATCAATTATATATAGCTATCTATATATATGTCAGACAAGGTGTCACACAGTTGAAATAATTTTTATAAATATTTATCAAGTCATAAATTGTGCGCACATGAAGATTATCTTTACCTTTTCATAAAATTTATTGCAATTTATTATTTTCCTCGCGAACATTGCTGAAGCTGAAATAATTAAAAATATTGATTATGTCGTGAATTTTTAAAATATTATTTTTACTTTTCGAAAACGAAGATTTAATGTGTTTTATTTGTAATATCGTTACTATGTCAATTAAAATGACATTTTTTTAATGCATCGTAAATTATAATGTTCGGACCGGAGCGATAATAATTAAGCAATTAAATTCGAGTGAACCAAAGAAAGAAACTATCAGAAGTAGTCATACAGTCCACGAATCACATAATGTAACCAGCAACACCTTATTAACCTATATATTTTTTATTTTATTATTATTGTCTTATTGCTTATGGCTTATTGAGTGTCCGTAGGTATTTATTTCTTTCCGTTAGCACATTCGCATCAGCGAAAATGATAAAATGGATAAAACCAAGAACCAAGAAGCAACACGTCGTATTGCACCTTTAACGTTAAATAATAACGCTTTTTATGGCTTCACCAAATAATATAAAAAAAAAAACGCATTAATAACTAACTCACAAGCGCGTTTCTTATTGATAGAGTAATTCGAGACGCTTATGTAATAAAAAATAAATGTAAATATTTTTAAAATAAGTGCGAATAAGAGGGAGTCTCACCCAATTTGTTGCTTGTAAATATAACAAGGGAACGAGTCCATAAAAAGAATCGGTGCGATAAATTCGTACCACACAACTTTCCGACCATATCCATTGTACGATTTCGTATAGAAATAATCGAACGTAGAATTAATTCTTATCGGAAAGTGGAAATTGTACAGAAATCAATGTCTACCAGAACGTATTTTTTGTTTGTCACTTAGTAAAGTCGATTTTATTTATTTTTACACAAGGAGCAGGTTCGATCGGTTCTTGTCCTGCTTTTGGATGAAATCGATTGTACGTTGTCGTATTGTAATTATAGAAAGGGGGATAGATTCTTATAATAAAATTGTCTATGCTAAGGGGAAAACCGAAATCTACTTTCGTTACACATACGACTCTCTACCGTTCCCACTTTCCGATAAGAATTAATTCTACGTTCGATTATTTCTATACGAAATCGTACAATGGATATGGTCCAAACCAAGCAACATATCGGGGCGAAATTTGGNACGTTCGATTATTTCTATACGAAATCGTACAATGGATATGGTCCAAACCAAGCAACATATCGGGGCGAACCTGCTCCTGGTGTAAAAATAAATAAAATCGGCTTTACTAAGTGACAAAATATGTAAAATTTGTAAAATTTGAAAACACAAAGAGATAATTTAAATATAATACCTAAATTAAAAGAAAGTACAGTCCATAGAAGGAAACAAAAACCCTGAGGGGGCGTGACT
>JARJEB010029961.1:0-13941 GCA_030264535.1 Liometoxenus newtonarum
CAGTTCAATAGATGACGTTTTAGATTGTGACATTTCATATTTGCATTCAGGCAAGCGTTCTGCTTGACGTAAGAAAAAACCTCTAGAGGAATTATGACCTATAATTGACTCGTGTCAAGCTTATTATTCGTGAGTGGTGATAATGTGAGTCATATGTGCCTACACAGACATATAATAATCGCTGTCCTTACGTGGTCGTCGCGGATAAATACACTCACTACATACACACACGGATTATTGTGCAATAAAATATGCGGGCCGAGTTTGTGACCATAAAAATTATAAATTTTAACTCATTAAATCCCGAGTTTGTATACGTAAAGCCGCTCTGTAGACCGATTTGCTTTGAAAAAATATTTTGTCACGTCATGGAAACATACATGGATTATTGCTCACGAGAAAACAAAATAATTAATTTGATATACGATGTGCGATATGCTATCATCTTCGAAAGATTTTAAGCTATATCCTATCAGTAATCTGTTTGCAACCTGTAGAATTCTGAAAGAAATAGTGAGACATTAATCTATAATGTGAATAACATTTGGATTGTGGTAACCACGTGAAATGCGTACAAATCAGTACATCGACATATGCGTATTAATTTTACCTCTATGAGTCGATGTGCTTGATTATGCTCATAATAATTGCTTAATAATAAAGGAAAATATAGAATTAATTCATGAAAGTTATACCACATTATACAGTTGAAACTGTATAGTACCTCATATAATCACATACTACTAAACATTGCATGTATACTTTGTTCATAAATAAATTGGTTATATGATTATCGATTTTTCTATTGGATATGTTACGAAAAGATAACGACGATAAATAAATTTGCTGAATAATTGGCAAATTTGAATGATGGAATTGTTATTGTATATAACTATACATACTTACTTGAATAGTATCCTCAACATTCCGATAACTTTATCAGTTCATGAACATTCATGTACCTACATACATATACAGGGTGATTGAGCTATCAGTAGCCATCGAATAAAGCCCAAACCATTTAAGATACAAAAAGTTTGAAGTAAAAGTGTCCACGTTTCTTGTTTTCTATAAAATGGTGTTTATAATACAGGGGGCGCGGGTATGCTGCCGCCCGACCCTCTTCAATCAGAATATGAACTTTTTGTAATGTAATACAATTTTTAGTATAAGATTAAAATTTAAAGTAAATTAAATTGAACGTATTTTTTGTAATAAAATTTTCAACATCCCACTCTAAAAATTCCTTGCTACGCCACACTGTTAAATGCAGTCACAATGGCATAACAAGGGAAATGTCGTTAACAAACAATGACATAACCTAACTTTTTAACTGAGTACGAAATGATCTAGGTTCAGAAAATGTAAAAGGAACGTAGATTCAACTGAGTAATGACGTCACAAGTGAGAATTAACTGAGATTTCGTGTAAAAGAAACGTAACAAATATTAGAGATTTTGAAATCGTAAATGAGTAACTAAATTCATAACGCGATGCAAAAGTTATCCTGCCAGGTGCAACTTTCGTCGTTGGTTAGTTACTTAGGACAATTGACACTTGTTTACTGGGTATCGCGTCAATTGGACGAGCAATAATTGGACGCGGTCAATTGGACGCGACGACATTGGACGAGCGACAATTGGACGCCTGGTCTTTCACACTTCCGCGTTGTGCAATTTTTCACACTCGTGAGAAATTGAATACTTTCCGACCTTATTATGTAAACTACATGCTTGACCGAGTTAACCTTCTGATCGCATTGATATATTGCGCATGTCCGGTACAGGGGCGTGACTTGGCCACAAGTGGTCAAGTGATGACTACTTGTGGCCTCCAAATCAAACCTAACCAAACCAAACCAAACCAATTCGCATTTTGTTACCGTAAGTAAAATGATTTGCGAACGTAAAATTGAAAGAACATGTAAAATTGTAAACCTCGAGACGTTTAATATAAAGTACAAGGCCGAGGTCGCTTTGTATATTATACCAATACCATCTAAATTAGAAATAATAATCTTTCACAAAATGTATTTGAATGCATTATTAACGAAATTAGCAAGTATTATTTATTATTTTAAAATCTAAAAGATGATGTGGCTTTACTTTATGGTGAATCAATCACTAATTACTATTGATTAACGTGGCAACTTCATTGAATAGTCCTTAATGAGAATTGATTATTAAATCAGTTCATAATACTTTATTGTTTACTTATAAAAAACTGAAGCAGAAAACTGTAATACTGTAATACAAACATACAGGGTGGTTGGTATACTTCGTATCAAACATACAGGGTGGTTGGTATACTTCGTATCATTACATTTTGTCTTATTTACATTTAAATTTATGAAAATCGAAAAAAAAAGAAGTGACACAAAATATTATATCTAAGTAAATAATAGTTTCTTAGAATAATGGCCGGTCTAGGATTTTACAACGTTACTGGGGTAGTTGAAAAACACGCCGTTGTAATTCTGTTCTTTCATAAATCTTGTCCTTTAAAAATCAACAGAGAGAAATCAAGTATTGATAAGACTGGTGAACGCGCAGACCCCAAAATTGGTCCCCAATTCCCAATCCAGTTTTGTCAAAATTCTGCATTTAATTAAATAAGTTTTGGTTCGTCGCTGATGTGTTAAAATATTAATTTATTTACTAGGTATAAAGTGTGTTTCACATTGTCACTTTTTCATCCCAGAATTGAACAAGTTCCTGTTCAGTTTTTCAACGTCACCAAATTGAACGGGACAATAAAAAATATACCTTGCTTGGCGTACAAGAAGCAACGCACACACGCCCCCAAGAACAAATACTCGTATGTGAATAATACATAACGTGTGGTATAACATGATGAGAATCACACGCACCCAAGAACAAATACTCGTATGTGAAAAATACATAACGTGTGGTATAACATGATGAAAATATGACCTCGAAAAACTGTTCAACTTCAAGGATGGAGAAGTGATGAAAAAGTGACAATGTGAAACAGACTTTATACTTTTATTTGAGGTTTTCACAAATATCATAAAATGTAATGACCCTAAGTATACCAAGTGGGGTATCATTATTGAACATTTAAAAAGATGTTTCAGTAAATGTCATAAAATACAGAGTGTTCAATTTAAAAAGAATCAAAGTAACACCCTGTATCTGGAAAGTGCCGAGGGTTAGCATATAACTTCTAACAGCATTTTATACAAATCAAGAAACGTGACAACTTTTACTTAACACTTTTTTTGTATCTTAAACGGTTTGAGCGTTATTCGCTAGATACTGATTGCTCAACCACCCTGTATAGACACGCGCAACGGTGCAACAATACCTGCTTGCTTCGTTGAACTTGGACACATGAGTAGCTTATATATTGATAACATTGCTGTACGACAAGATGGAATTCTGGCGAATGCTTCGAATAACCATAATGCCGTAGACATCATGTTTTGAGAAAAAGCGAAATTTGGAGGTTATTATAGAATACTCAATTAGTTTCTATTATTATTTAATTATAATTGCATGCAATAAACGCACAAACGAAATGTAATAACTCGAGTAATAATATAGTATTAACGTAACAAGTCGTGTTTGCGTACTTCTTTATTATTCTGGACACACATCACATGATAATTCTTTAATTCATATTCATGCAGTGTTGACGGATAGTCATAATAAGAATTTATCAACAACAAACAGAAAAAGTTCATACACATTTTTCTTATATGTATAATAGGTGAAAGTACATTTGAACGAATTTAAATTTACTAATAAATACATGAAATCTATAGAATATAATAAATTGACAAACAAAAATTTGGTGCGTAATTCATACCTCATAACTTTCTGACCATGTATACACTGCGATTTCGTAGAAGCAGTGGCGTAGCCACTATAAAGCAAGGGAAAGCAGTGCTTAGTTGCCCGCAACGGAAAACAATTATTTCAAATGTTTATTTATACTAATTTTTTTCTTTCTTGATTAAATACTATACCAGGGTTCTTCCGTAAAGTTTTGCTTGCGGGACAAAAATTTCTTGTTACGCCCCCTCCTGCATAGAAGTCGTCTATCGTAAAAGTAATTTTGATCGAAAAGTGTAAATGAAAATGACATTGACCAAAAAGTCGATTTTGGACCTGAGGGAAAAATATGACTTTGATTTTTTTACGATTACATTACTTTCCTACACTTACCTATATTTACCTTCGGTATATTATGGTAAAACATCGCGTGAATTAGCTTTGAAATCTATATGTATGTATAGATATCGAATGCGCATTTTGCGCGAATATTGCAATTTTAGTATTGTTATCTAATTTAACTTTCAACCAGGGTATAAGTAAGTATATATCATGAGGATAATTCTTATTTCTGAATTTTTTCTAACTTAGTTTACTTAGTGGATCCCTATGGTGTATTAATTAACACGTTCTCAAATTTCTATTTTTAGCTTAAGGGATTCCGTCATTGCAAAAGAAAAGTTTTTTTCTTATGTCGAATTCTGCAAATCACTTCTCATTTAGGAACCTGAAACATTACTTTTATATTGTTCTTCTGTTTACTTCCTTGTGCTAGGTCACGGGTCGGCAGACCGCGACTCGCGAGCCGCATGCGGCTCTTTGCATACGCGTTTGCGGCTCTTCAGACATCAACTCGTACATAACAAAGCCTTCAAAATTAATGTTTTAACTAAGTTTTAATAAAAATTGGCTCTCTGATATCTTCGTTATCATGTTTTCTTCACAACTTGGCTCTTCTCCCTGGAAAGTCTGCCGACCCCTGTGCTAGGTGAAGAGGCTAATGAAGAATGAAATTTCTTGAAATTGTTCTCCCTACGATTGTAGGTCTCGTAACCCGACCTCGACCTAAATATTCATTTGCGAACGACGAATAGCAAAACTACGGACTACAAAAAGTTTCCAATCTTGTTTCCAACTGAATAAGCCTCACGAGCCTTTGAACTAACGTGCCCTGATTTAAATCAAGAATAGTCTATAAGTTCGGAATGCTGTCAAAATGTTTTTACTTTTACAGGCAAGGTCTCGATGGCAGTGATGGCACTTTGACAATATTCGGAATTGGTATATGTATGAAGCTATTGCAGTGCAGTTAATGTTAGAGGAACGTTGAAGTTGAAACATTTAAATAGAACTAGCTACTTAAATCAGGTTACAAAGGTCAAGAGAATTTAGTTCTCAAACAAAGTCTAAATCTAAAATATTTTAAGCGAACGAAAGCATTTAAAATCATTGTTTTTGTGTTTATGCTAAAACTATTCCAAGAGAAAGTAAATATCATTCATTACTCATTAGGTTCATTATTTGTGTTTTGTATTATAACTTTAGTGCATGTTACTTACTATACTCGTATTTCCGCTTGATACGTATGTATAATTCAAGCTTTTTCAGATAATTTGATATATTCTAAAAAGCCAATCGATGCGCACTTTAATTATAATATTTGATATTTGATTTTGAAATGCCATTATACCATTTTAATAATCAAAATAAGAAAAATACCATTTAATTTTAAACTAATTTATTCAGTTGTTGTTTTCATGCCAAAGTATATGGAAATGCCATGTTATATATATTTAGTTACGGAAACTATATTGATTACTTTCCGGTGTCATTTTGATATAGAGTGATTCAAAATAAATAAATAATTGACATCCAGTTGCTTACGTGAATAAACAATTGATACATTACTCAAATCCAACTATGTCAATAATTTTTAGTCACTCTGTATTGGGTACAGTTTAATAGAGTAGTGTTAGTGCGAATATGTCAATGTGTAATACGAGTACATTTCACTTTATTATTTATTTTAGTTTTATTGCCAGTGGCAAGGCAATGATCGAGTAACGCATGTATGAAAACTGCCAAATCAATAAATTCTAAGTACGTCGTAAAAGCCTTTGCCTCATAATTTTCTTTATTGGCACTTTAACGCAAATGCAAATCGAATTGTTTAGTTTGCATTTACAGATAGAACAACCGTGCATTTTTATTGAAATTTGTATTTATAAATACTTAGCATTCTTAGCAACAATACAAATAACTTTAAGGAATTACTTACTTTTAAAATTGAGTCTACCGAAACAATACAAATTTAATCCTTGAACAAAATATTTATAAAGACATGAAAAGTTTTCTTTGTCTGAAAATTTCGGGTTAGCAATTTTTAGGGAATAAATTCTAGAATCCATGTTTTTCATATGAAATCAATGGGGAAGTGTATACCGTGTGGTTGGTCATACATCGGAACATATCCCGTGTGCGCTGTATTTCGTCGTATTCATGCACATCCCTGCTTCCCATTTGAGTGAAATGCATTGTAAGGACATTACTAATGAAGAGTGTAATATTTCGCGGCGTGAAAACTTATTTTTCCAACTCAGTTACGAAATGTCAACTTCTTGATTTGTTATTTTAGTTAAGAAAAATTCATTTTTTATGACTACTTAAATAATAGGTTAAAGTGCGACACGATTTTATCACAACTCCGCATTATATTCGAAATTACTGCTTTTGTAGCCACTTGGCTGTCGGAGGGCACAGAATCTTCCTTATCAGTATATAATGTTCGATGCACAACATGTGTATGTATATGTATATCCTTCGCCTACTCTACCCTGTGAAACGTTTTTCGTGTGGGTGAGACTTCATTTGTTTTTTTGCATTTACATATTACTACAATTCATCGCATTCATGATAGGGCCCGTCTACGGGTTACCATATCGCCGACAACACTTCTCATTCTAGACTACTTTGGATAGACGACTGTTTCTATGACATGTAACATTGACAGTATACACATCTATTGAACACAGTCGACACAATTGTCTCCGGCTCTCTGGGATTTGAACCCACGACCCCCCCGATCAACAACCAAAGTGTTAACCGGTTGAGCTACCAAGCCGTCTAAACGTCAACGTACCGTGTGATTATTCTACCGTCGAACATTGCATGTGCTATGTTCCTATGTTCGACGGTAAAATAAACGAGTCAAACTCATGACAATGCGGATTTGTATTGCTTACGACACACCGACGGATTGGGAGAGAGTGGGGATGTGGACAAGGGCGATGCACGATCAAAGTAATTTGTATGATCATGCCGTTACTGTCAGTTGTCAATTTTGTTCCTTGTCATAATTTGAATTGATTGTTTACAAATTTTTCATCAATCTTCTACAGAACCGAAGAAAAGGTAAAAATAGTAAAAATGTACGCAGGAAATTATAGTCTACGGACTGTTTGCGATTTATTTTCCGTAGAATATCCTGAAAGGCCAATACCTTCCGTCAGTACAATACATTGTCATCCTCACTCTCTCCCCGTCCGTCGCTGTCTTTAGCAATACAAATCCTCGTTGCCATGAGCTTGATTCGTTTATTTTACCGTCGAACATATAGCACAAGCTATGTTCGACGGTAAAATAATCGCACGGTATGTCATGTCACAGCAAACCAGTTGACACTAATAAAATTAATAAATATAGCAACGTCTGATTCTTCAACGAATGAATTAGATTTAAGATTACTATAGATTAGATTGGCGAGGAACTTGGCAACAGCCTGGATGCATGCAACCAGATGAACTCACTTATTCTATGGGTTGTCCCCACTTTATTATTTCAGCTGATTTATGCTATTTAGCCCATGTATTTGTTTCTTGTTATAAAATTATTTGTTTCATCACGTGTTGCATACAAAATTTTTCCAACAAAATCCATATATTCATTATTGAGTTGAGTCACTCATATTCACTGGAGATAGTGGTAAGTACATCTTTGCCATTATCAATTTCAGTGAATGTGAATCACATCGCAAGCACGACTTGGGGCCGACTATTGACTTTTTTCCGTGGGATTTTCCAGGAATGAAATTTCCACTGAACTATAAATATCATCTATAACTCTCTATACCAATTGCTGACACTCCCACCCTTTATAAAATCAATTCTCACCTCCCTAATTGGACTTTAAATAAAACGCTTTTGAGAATCTTTTGAGACCATTTCGGGAGTGAATGTGTGTGTAAGTTATATCCCTAACACAAAATACCAAAACACCAAACGGTTTATCAGCTCCTTGCCAGACTCTACTTAACATTTCCGACTTTTCCCAAGATTCATAAGATCGTGGGAATCATCACAGCAACCTTTAGTGAAGCGACACCCTCAACGCAGAGAAATAGAGAAGACTTTATTTCATCAATCATTACATTACATACTTATAAAAAGTTTATCCAAAAACTATTCTAATAACTAAACTACGTTGTTATAAACTATATAATAAATTTTGTTAGCGACACTACTGTATCCACTGTACGAGTACGTGATTTGTACACGCCGCTTAAACGTGAATCAGTAACGAATGTATAATATTACGTCATACAAATTTATGAATATGCACATTTATTATATGTATACAGCTCTTCTAAGCAAACATCAACTCCGGTCCCCGTAAAATACGTGAATTAAATTTAAAAAATTGCGGGAACCAATCGCAGTGTTAGTTTGACGCGAACACTGAAATCTGTCACGTGTGCCATAATTTATATCAATAAGCACTAATTTGTTTCTCAATACATAATTTTCGTATAAGTTCAAAATTCTCAAACTGCTGCGTGGACCTTACTTTGGCTAACGTCACTAAGTCTCTTGTTTATTTAGAAGGACTATATTATTTAAAATATAGCATGCTATGTTTAACTATATATAATTAATGGATATCGTAATAGTAAAATATGTATTTCTAATATTTAAATTCAGATACATGCCCACAAGATTATGGGGATTCAGTGGTCACATACAAACGATACTGCACAGCATCATCGGCCGAGTGAGATGTCCTTGGCCTATCGGTGAACGCGTCTTATTAGTCTTGCAGGACTGCAGCACCTTGACTTATGACCTATATCAGCCGTTAGGCGTACTAAGTGAAGGTACTTTCAGTTAAACAAAGCATACATTATTTCAAAATTTATTAAATATTCTTTTATTATTTGTTCAGATGATGTCACCATTGCAATTGTGCCAGGAATTGGTAATACGTCCGAGAGTGTCTATATTAGAACATTTGTTCACTGGGCTCAATGTCACGGTTATCGTTGTGCTGTTCTGAATCACGTCGGGGCCTTGCATAGTGTTCCAGTGACATCTCCAAGAATTTTTAGTTACGGTAAGTACTTAAGATTTAAAAAGTAGCCTTAAATAATTTATTTATAAGTAAGTATAGACAAGTAAAGTGCGTTATGGGTCAAATTCCCATGTAATTTTCAGGGGGGGGGGGATTCAAATTTGAATTTCAACACACTTCTGACAAATTTGAATTTCCCGCCAATCCCTCCTAGTAACCACTACCCCTCACCCATCGTTCACGTAGAATGACCTTGAAAGCGCGATTTTTACCCGCTTTAAACTTAGATGGGAATTTGGCCCAGAACGTACTTGACTTGTCTGCTTTTATATTCATTGTTAGTAAGTACTTTTTACATATTTTTACAGGCAACACTGGTGATTTCCATGAGATGTTGACACATTTGCTCATCAAACATCAGCACACCCAATTAGTATGCATCGGTTTCAGTTTAGGCGGAAACATCGTCACAAAATATATGGGTGAGCCTGATCGTGATATACCGAAACAAATCATCGGCGCTGTTTCCATTTGCCAAGGCTACAATGCCATTAAGTACGTGATTATAGTCTATTACACAATTGATGTTTACGGCGTATAATTTTTTGTTCTTTATTGCACAGGGGCACACATTATTTGCTCAATTGGCAAAATTTCCGCCGGTTCTATCTGTATGTCATGACTGAAAACATGAAAGGCATTATACTGCGACATCGCCAAGTGCTACTCAGCGACGAAGTGAAAAATAGGTATCGACTGGTGGAACATGAAATCATTTCAGCCGCTACGTTGCCTGAATTAGATGATGCGTACACGCGAAAAATATCGAACTTTAAAACGATCACGGAGCTTTATAAATGGAGCTCGTGCATTAATTACTTGGACAACATTGATGTGCCCATGCTTTTTATCAATACCAGAGATGATCCAATTGTTCACGAAGATTTATTGGATCCAATTAAAGAATTTTCAAGTTAGTTTTATTGAATATTTCACTTGATGGGATTTGCCAGCTCACATTTAATTTAAGATTATAAGTACTTATTAATTGTGCTCTGTTGCATTTACAGTGAAAAGGAAGAAGACACTTTATCTGGAAGTATCACATGGGGGTCATCTGGGTTTCTACGAAGGCGGCTTGATTTATCCAAATCCGGTGACGTGGTTGGATCGTGCCTTGGTAGCATTAGTCGGCAGTCTGGTGCTCAATCATAATGATTCCGTCTTGAAACAGACTTCTAGCTCAGCGGTTATGTAAAAGTTATTAAATTGTAGTACTTACCATGCAGAAAAAACAACAGAGTAATCATTTAATGGGTGTAACAAATACATTAACGTAATTTACATAAAACTGCTTCACACGTTGTATTTATACAAAAAAAAAGAACTATTTTATGACATAAATTTACTCTATGATACTTGTAGCTTGTAATAGATAGCAAAGCGGCATTTTTATACAGCTCAAATTGAATATTGACAGAACTAAAACAATAATGATAACAATAATGTATTACACACTGTAACTTAATAATGTCTGTACGTCATTTGGCACTCGAAACATTTCGAACACTCGGTGGGCATTGTGAGCGACGGAGGTGCGAAATGATACACCCGGTTGCATGCTGCAAGCGCCAAATGGAACGTACTTCATGGCAGCATGTAAAATTACAGGATTTCATGTGTCTTTCTATATTTCAGTGATTGCAAAAAGAATTTTTTTACAGGGGTTTAGAAGAAAACACGGCCGGCAGAAAGTTAGAACTGTATATTTTGTTTATAATACTTTGCCTACGCTACAAAAACATGCATTTGAACCGTTGAACACTTTGTCGAACTATTGTGTTTTCTTATATTCACTGAAATGTTAGCTATTTTATTGTGATCTTTATTTTCTAACGATACAATAATGTGTGTGTGTGTGTGCGTGTATGATTTTCGCCTGGCATTCTGTTGAGCTGTTGATTATTCCCATTCTTTATATCTTTTTGGACCAGTTTTTGGAATAGTTGATAACTATAATTTCCAATTGAAGCAATGTGATAATATGTAATAACTTATTTGTTTGTATGTGTATTATACACTAAGTATTTGATAAAATTGTTAATGTTTGTGAGCCTTGTGCTTTTGGTTGCATCATGGTTTTTGTAAATGAGTCAGAAGCAGCATTTTTAGATTAATAGCACGAAATTGTATGTGCCTCAAATATGTATTTACTATGGGTATTACAATAAACAGCTCAAATTTATTTTCCGACCTACTATAATTTTTAATCAGTGTATAAAATTCTGAACAAACTGTGGAAACTATTAGAACATGAAGAGTTCATATAAGAAACAAAAAAATCATGTTTTAACATTTTCAATTTTTAATCTCCTTTTCAACGACATAGGGGTTGTTAATGCTGTTATTTGGGAGAGCAAGCATTCGTTACCCTAGTGCACGGGTCGGCAAACCGCGGCTCTTTGCATAGCGTTTGCGGCTCTTTGAAAATTGGAGACTTGAGAGCTTTTTTTTTTGGTCACCAACAATAAAAATTTCAAAATTTCACTTAAGTAACTAAGTTTTAAATAAAAAATAAATAAAAAATTGGCTCTCTGATATCTTCTTTATCATTTTCTTCACAACTTGGCTCTTCTCACTGGAAAGTCTGCCGACCCCTGCCCTAGTGTAAGGTTATTGTGATGTGGTTCTTGTTCTAATTCCAATTCTCTTTATTGTGCAAGACAGTATGAACTCGAACAACTGAATTAGTTCATTTATTCTAATCAACTAAAATGCATGTAACTTGTAACTTATACTAATACATATAGCTATATGTATATAAGGAGTATACGCAATGCAAACACGACTTGTTCGTATCCCAGTTGCTTACGAACTCGCCTTTCCATTTCATCTCTCATTCGTTCTTAACATAGTGGCAATCACGCATACTCAACATAAAAGTGAATCACGCATTCTTTACAATATTAGGCAACTTAATTTGCATTTAGCGGCTCTAACAGGGGTATGTTCACATTTACAGAGAGAGCGTCGTCTGGACGAGGTTACTCCCTCTGACGTACCTACTACGTCATCAGAAAAGATACTCTAGAGCAGTGATTCGCAAGCTCTTTTTTTCTCGAGGTACACTTTTTGATAATTTAGAAATTTGGCGGCACCCTTGGCGGACATCTTTTATGTATTTCAAGAATTTTACGGGTGGCGAATATTCGGAAAAAAATTTGCGAATATTCGAAAATAGCAGTTTTCATAATATTGATGGTTCTCACTACGAATAATTCGTCCGATTTTTTAAAATTGCAAATATTTGCAAAAAGTTGAATTGATTTCAATTTTTTCCGGTGGCTGCCAAATTGTCCGAACATTTGAATGTTATTTCCGAACATTCACTTAGGCACTGTAAGCGCTCTGGCTTCTGCGAACGAACATGTTTCAGGCGCTTATAAGCACCAAAGAGGGCCTAAGCGTCCAGCGCGAACACATATGAATATGAACGGATGAGCCTTCAGGAACTCGTTCGAAAAGTTAGAACGATAGGTAAGGCGCAAGTAAGGTAAGGATATAGTGGGTAATAGAAGTGGGGGTAGGGGTAAAACCGTTGTAAAACTTTCTTACCGCCTGTTCAGATTCGCTCGCCTTTACGCGGCTCGTGATTGAAACTAAGACTCACGTTTAAAACACGACTTATGATACATGTTGCTTAAACTACTATTGTCCTATTGGGTTTTATTATAATTATAAAGGGGCTCCGGCCCTCCTGAGCGCCAATATAGTGGGGCCGGGCCCCCCTGAGAAATCTCCAATTCGCCAAGTGCAAAAAAACCATTTTGCAATTGCTCCCAAATGAGCGGTAAATTTGAATGTTAACCGTGATTGGTGGGCCCAAAAGTATAGTAGGTACCAAATGTATGAGATACATGTTAAATAAATGTCTTAACTTTTGTTTTGTTTTTTAAATTCGTATTATTAGTTTTCTTATTCTGGCCCCGGCCCCCCTGAGAAAATCATAAAGTCGGCGCCTATGATCCTCATAGGTATGCTGATGAGACTTTATAAGTCGAAACAGCGCTGTCCATTCCTGAGATGATGCTAGGAGCTTGAGACGTGGTGTTCTGGTTCAACAAAACTACTTGAAATTGTGCATACTTCACAATAACTATCGCATTTCCGCCATTGTAAGCAGTAAAATTGGGTAAAAAATTCCATCTTATTTTTATTAATATTTATATATTTCTGGCGCGCAAAACTACTCAACAAATTATTTTTTATTATAATGTTTTTATAATGTCTTTAAACGTTTCTATTTATTGTTTAATATTGTCATCACATCAGGCGTATAATTCGGATTTGTTCCAAATAACATTTTTTCCGGTGAGTGTCCTGTAGATCCGTTTACTGAATTGTTTATTACTAATTCTATTTTATCTAATTTATTACTAATTCTATTTAATCTAAAATTTTATCCCAATTTCCAAATCCGGCGTAAGTTTAGAAATCATTGAAGTTAAAATCCTATTAATCCTTTCAATTTGGGGTTTGGCTTTAGGAGTTGCGGTTGCTATTAATTTATGCTGCAAATTTTCGGATTTAAGAAAAGATTTGAATTTATGTGACCTATACGCAGTACCTATGTCAGAAATTAAATGTTTCTTTGGTTTCTTATAATATCGGAACTAAGTTTTTATAGTATATTATTCAATGAGCCCATAATGCAGGCTATTATACGCGAGGGCAAGTTTGCGTAACGAGGCGAAGCGAAGCGAGCCGAGTGTAGTAAAGCCCGAGCGTATAATAAATTGTC
>JARJEB010029963.1:0-19821 GCA_030264535.1 Liometoxenus newtonarum
TATAAATCCTTATACTTGCGCCAAATATGACATGCGCCCAAACTACTTGCGCCCAATAGTCCCTGCTCCGAAGAGTCCCGCGTCTGCGCCCAAACGGTCGCGCCAAAACGGCTTCGCCCAAAGGTGCCATTCCGTCAACTTACCAGTTTTTGATGCAATTTTACACAATTTTTGTTTCGCTTGCGTTACATTAAATTTTATCACAGATCATGGTAATGTATACAATTTAATGAATACAATAGTTATTGCCGTCAGTTATTGTTATTTTTATTAAAGCGAACGGAATGCTTTATACGCCAGGCCACCGAGCCAGCCTGTTGGCATCACCTAAACATGTTGCAAGCAAACTAAAGCCGCCACCAGCCTCCGGGGTAATTCAATTCCTGTTGTCGCCTTAATGACATCGCCGCGTTAATTTTTGTAATTTTGCCGAAGCATCGCGTAACGTACACGTGTCGGTATAATTCGCGTGTTGTGAGATAAAAATGTTGTTTTATATGATTATATTTTATTTGTGCGCTCGTTTCGGTGTTAGGCGTCTTTATGTCCAGGCAATTAAAGCTATAGTCCTGCGTTGTTTCCAAACCATACCATGAGCTTCAATTTCTTCACATTTGTTGTTTTTCTAACATCGTGATATGCTTGTAACTTGTGCAGCACGTTCGATAACGGCTGTGTTAGGTGGTTTAGGTTTTAGTTTCATTTTTTTTCTGCGTTTTCTTTGTGTGACTGTAACATAAGGCCATGTTTGGAAATAGCATTGGAATTGACGCAAATGGTACTTAATATGTGTATCTATTTTCAGAGTCCTCGCATAGAAAAAATGTGATAATAAATAATGAATACAAAGTTAAAGTAAATATTGCTTGCTTCCCGTGACAATTCCTATAAAGAACATTTCTCACTAAGGTCTTTTATTATATAAGCGAACGTATAACAAATTATGTCCAACTTTGTTGCGTTTCATTGCTACGCTCTGCGTTCCGTCTTTATGTCACTTTCTGTGCGTTCAGCAAGTGTGTCTGTTTTAATAAATTAGCGCGGATCGTATAATAATGTCGGTGCGCGGTTTGGTGGCGTGGCACTCAACTTGCAACTTCTTTTTATGCTGTCTCTTGTTCCTTCATTTAAGAGCAAACTATATACATATATCTAACACTAGGAAACTCTATGAGGGGCGCGCGCTTATAATATGCAAAGAAGCAGTCATTACACTAAGCAAGTAATAATAAAGTAGCACCCGGTGTGTTGCTTTTTGCTGTGCACCCCCTGACTATTCGAGTGGAGGCGCGGTGGCAGTGGTGGTTGCGCTTGCATGCGGGAGTAAATTGAGATCTTTATCCACGTCATTATATACACTTCACTAAATGTAATAAAGAACGGCAACAATTTATGTAAAATAATTACGGCCAAGAGATAAACACGTGTAGGTTGCACTCGTCTCGTCTATTCACTATGTTCTATTGCATCTCCACGCATGCAGTACAATTCCACAAAATGTAATGTATACGTGTTTTCCCGTGTTTTCCGCTTGTTCATACCTATATATGTGTGTGTGACGTTCGTACACTATCCAGGATGGAAGAAAATGTGAGGATGTTAGGTTGTGCGAAGTTGGTTGAAGTGTATTAGTGCTAAAGTGTTTTGCGGTGGCGTTCCACGCCTGCTTCTTCAGTGTCGGCAGAGCCTAGTCTTCGAGTTATTGGGCTTCATTAATAATGAACTAATTACATATAAATTTGCCCGGGCAGTTGCGGAATTTATTTATTCACTGTTACATTGTTCGGAAAACAATAGCGTTTTGCAACAACAGTGCGTCGAAGCGCCAAGCAACGTCGCAACTCTTTCAGTCGTCGTTCATTGTTTTCAATGTTCTTTGCCTGAATGCCCCGTTTTGTTATGGATTGTTTTAATGTTGAATATCATTGTTGAGGGCATGGAATGTTGGTTTAATCTCCAGAATTCAATCGATATTCACATATAAAAGTACTTACTATAATTTATTCTTTCATAAAAATAGGATAAATGCTTTTTTATGCATGTAACTAACTGTATTGATTAAATCAACCTCAACAAACTATCAGATTAATCAATAAAGGGCAAAATTGGAAAATGAAGTCTAAATCAAATGGTTGATGTGTATTTATATTTAATTGCGAATGGTAGTTGAATTCATTAAATTTCTAAAGCGTGCATGAGTAAAATTTAATTGGTATTTAGCAGGATAGTGGTTCTATCTTGTAAATAAATACTATCAATGTTTGTTTGTTTTTGATAATTGCGCAAAAGGGATTTAAATTCTATCGAATATCAATGTAGATATAGGTAGACCAGGCAAATATTTGTAAAAATTAATAAAAATTTTAGATAGCAAACATACTTTTACAAATAAATACTGTTAGTATTTTCATTTTGTAGAATCCTATTCAATTAAATTCGAATAAATCACTAATGATTATACATAATTAATTTTTTTTAACAGTTTTGTAATCTCCAATCTTAATATTTATTAAAAACGAGCGTTGAATTTTAATTTTAATTTTCATATATAAAATTGAAAAAATTCAGAGGAGAGGCATGTACTGACACTATTAAAGTGAACAGAAACCTTGAAAACGATTTTCTCGTAGTGTCAAATTTGGAAAAATGATAAAATCAACATTATGACCATGAAAATGATCATTACGCATGCGCTCTAACAAAATTACTTTATTCTTTAGGAAGGAGTTTCACGAAGCTTATTCTCTACGTAATATATAAAACACTACACAATGATTTTTGTGAAAAATGTCAAACATTTTTAATCGTTTGGGTATATAATAAGTAATAATAAACCACACAATTACTTTATTTATAATTATTTTTGTGTTACTAATTTTCAGAAATTATGAATAATTCGATAAGCTGCTTGGCAACCTTATTGTATTTCCATATAAATTAATAACAGAAGCATTGTGCTTTTAAGAACAATTGTTTGAAATAATTATTAATTCACCACCGAATATTGAATACAAAATTGGATAGCCTTAATAATCAACAATCAATATTGATATACTTACTCATTCAGTTTATTGTTCATGAATTTGAATGCAATCATTCACATTATGGGCATGAATATTATAGGAACTAGACTCACCTGAAACAAAAAGAAATATAAATATTATGATGATGTAGTTAAGCTGATCGAGTATAGATACAAGATTTTTATTATAAAAAGGCCAAAGTTATATATATATTCTTGCAGAATACGGCAATTTTGAGTTTCATCGTAAAATGTCATCCTTTTTGCAAGGAACCTGTATTATGTTATATGTATACATTTAACAATGCGTGAGCCAAGCTTTGGCTTCAAAGCAATCGCTGGTTAAAGCTCTTTTTTTGAATATGTTTAGCATTTATATATTATTGGAATCGTATTACAATTTTTATTAAACTCCTTTTTTGCTTATATAATCGGAAAATCAAATAAATTTTATAAATATCACAATACAAAATGTTTCGGAAAAATGACATGAATTACTTGAATATAAAATGTTAGAGGTTTTGTTAAAACACCCAGTAAACGTATTTCTTTAACCAAAATATGATATTAAACATTTTCCTTTTACAATTTTATTTGCCTTTTATATAGAGTACGTCCAAAGGAACTTGCATTGCTTCTCAAATTTCTTTTGGAAAATTATTTTTGTAGCCAATTTATAACGAGGTTTGAACCACGAAAGTGAAAAATAATTTTTGTGTAATAAAGTAATTTCGAGCTATTTAAGTCCGAACACGCCGAGGCATATAATCACTTTTCTCGTGTTTTATTTTTTGTTCATTCTTTCAATCGGGGTTTTCTGTTGGTAATGTTGGTTTTCCATTCGTTTTCTGTACACGATGAGCTCAAGCAAAAGTTGTTGTGGCTATTGCGGTGGCATTCACGCCGAAGATGAACAGCAACAAGAAGATGCAGAAAAACTTTCTTCTTCCACTTCTTTTCGAATTCGTGTAAAATTTGAACGGAAACTTTTTTAATATACGTCGTCTATGAGTGCAAACTTAAACTGAAACAACAATAAAATTGGAACGAAGAAGCCGAAGTTTTTTTTTTGGTCGAGTCTTGTTTGCTTCAAAGTAAAGTGAAATAAGGAAAAAGTCGTTTCGCGCAATTGGATTTCCATCTGAAATTAGTGTTTTTTTTGCATTTTTACAGTTAGTAAGCTTCTGCGCTTTCGCTCCTAGATTAGAATTGTCGTCATCACACACAGGACTCTTCAGTTTATTAGCTTATGAAGAAGAGACTACATTTATGTCTCCATAAAAAAACCTAAGTCTTGGAATTGCGCATCGTAAAATTGATAAAAGCAAAAATATGTAACTTGTTATGGGACAAGAGGATTCTGCGTGTTAATAAGGATTACTTTAGGAAATCCTCCGGGTAAACAGTCCAGAACACGCGCCGAGTAAAATAGAGACATAACCGAAAAACACGTTACACATCAGAGTGTGGGAGTTTGCGGCCGGAAGAGGCCCCGTAATTTAAGCCAAAACTTTTGTTTGTTTTTCCGTTAAGCACAAATACAACATTGTGAGGTAAAACAATCCCACGTACTCTTAGTTGTTATACATACCTATCTGCGGAGGTGTACTCTGCAGCTTCATAATCATAGCAGCAAAGTGTTTCATGGTTGGCGAATGAAAGCGGTAGTGGAACTGCCGCAGGTGAAGAAACAACATACCCACGTCTTAATCCCCATTATATTTTTGTCCAGCAGCACATCTGCACTTTTTATATATTTTCCGGCAGTCGAGCATGTTCTATTTACTTGTGGACAAGTAAGCACCTACCACTACCTTTTGGAAAACGCAACGAAATGAAGGAATGAAGGAACAATAACAAACGATACGGAAATTTTCATCGTATTCTTTCAGTTGCCTTCTCTCAAAACCGCATCAGCGACAAGCTCGTGGGCGAAGATGTTTTACGCCTACCATTTATACAATAAATAACATACACACAAATACACACATCTACATCTACACCATTAAACATTTCGCCTATACACATCTCAACAAGAAGATAAAAGATACAGAGAACCTTCTCGACGTTGAAGAAAAGAATAATATTTCGTTAATGTAAAACGTGTTTATTCGCAAACCTGAACTGTTTACATACTTCGCGCGAACGACCGAAAAAGGTAAATAAGTAAATAAAACGTTTTTCATCCAGATCCAGAGGATGGATTTCTCTCTCATCTTCTATTTCATTTTCAATATAACTTTTGAACTTGTGTGCATAGGAGGTAGGTATATCGTTATGTCAGTAGTATGATACTCTCGAATTTCCTCACAGTTACATTTATAAATGTGTAATACCTACTGCGGCTATACGTTATTTTTCAGGTATGTGCCTAAGTACTAAACAGGGACAGAAAAAGAAAGGTGGAAGTTGACGAAAAAGGACTTTTTAATATTACTTGTGTGGCGCATTTTATTGCCTTGTTTAAATTTTATGCACATACATATCCAACTAAAAGCGGGAATGTTTTTAATGAATAAAATAAGATGTATTCCAAGCGAAGGTGTTGGAGTGGAAAAGTAAGTATACATTAAATTGGAATCGGAACACTTTTTTCAAGTTTACGAAGCTTCTTATTTCTTCTCTAAGTATTAATAAAAAGAAAATGAAAAATAAAGGTCAAACATATAAAATTAATGAAGTTTAAGCCCAGAAAATTCTAAATTAACGCAAAAGTATTTGTTCACATCTTGCACAATTTATACTTTCCGATCGCATATAACATCTTGATTAGAAAATTAAGCGTTTTATTTATCGCGACATATGCAATAATATCCTTCAAAAAAAGTTTTAATGGTCCATTCAGATTGTCAGAACGGGGGATTACCAAGTTTATGTACTTTTAGACATCACATGACAACCACTTTTTACTTTCCGACTTTTTACTTTTCGAAGTCGGGTTTACGACGGATCTCCACGCAGAAATCTCGTTTCCCTGAGTCAGAAAAAGTAGTTTTTGGCGTGATGTTTTTGAACTCGTAGTATGCTGTAAAATATGGTTTGAAAGTCATAAAAAGCTCAAACCTGAAATGAAAGTTTCTCCATTGGAAAACGTATCTAATAATTATACATAAACGATTTCATTGTAACGTAAATTATTTTCAGACATTAAAGAGAAAATGTACATATGTAGTAAACCGAATAAGGATACCCGAAACATTCGGAATGTATCGTGTAGATAATTTACAGTCGAATTCCACTCTTTGACACCGACTTGAAGCAGCCACTGCGCCACAGCCGCTGTTACGCGGATTTCCTAACGAAAAATTAAACCTGTATAAAGGAATTTAAATTCGCTATCCACTTATACATACTAGGTGTTCATTAATTTGGTTGAAGGAAAATCTTCGGATTTGTTAGATTTTTAGTGAGAAATGTAAGGAGTTACATTAACCGCAATGTTTGGCTTAAAAGTATCCAAAGATTAACGCAAATTGGAATAAGTAAAATTTTGAAGTCGGTTTTTGGACGGATCTTCACGAATCTCGCTTCCCTGAGTCAGAAAAAGTTGTTTTTGGCGTGATATTTTTTAACTCGTATAGTGCTCGGACCTGTAAAATATGGCCTGAAAATATGATTTTACTTACATTTTTGGTATTTTGGTTGGAAATTCATAAAAGGTTCAAAACTGGAATGAAATTTTCTCCATTTTCTCAATTTTCGACGTATTCGTGAAAACTCAGTATATTCGTTAAACGTCTGTATCTCTTATACTCCCATATAAATTCCTGTAAAACAGGAAGCTTCCAGTTCACCCCATTTCTCTCTCTTTGATACCTTGCATAAAGCTTTTAATCATTTATCTGTTTAGATATACACACACGGAATATCTGAGTTAGAAGGTGGTAGTGAATCCATCAGAGAAACTGGTTCATGGTTACCTATTTAACATTCCTATGCTGTGCTATTTCTCAATTTATTTTCGTGAAGAAGCATTATTGTAATATTTAACAAATAAATTAAAATATACAATCCCAACATAAATTCTTCAATCTTTCAGAATTAAAGGTCGACTAATTGAATTAAAACAATAAAAATTGAATCTCTTCCTTTCGCACGCCCTCTAATTTTTAGATCATAGTTTAAATATTTTATGCGGATTAAAAATGGTAATGGTTTTCCATTATCCATTGCCTCAGTGAAAGAAAAATTGACAAATCTTCATCTCGTTGTCCAAATTTGCCATCAACAAACTTCAGTGTTCAGTAAGAGACAATTTGTAAAACTTTGGGAAAGTGCAACGAACAGTGTAACAGATGTGCACGTTTCAACTAGTTCAAAACCTAATTCCCTGCCATAGTTTGGAAAACTTTCTCATACTGCTGTATAATATGTTCCCTTTTTTATACCTCCACTCGGTGCCTGTAAAAAAACTAGAAAAACTAACATTTTAAAATCTTCCTTTTTACAAAGTTGAAACAATTTATGCAGCCAAGCCAAATATTTTAATTTTCCAACTCGAAATTGCCTAACATGTTTTTTTTTATCCGAGCGATTATGTATGTGTAAAACAAATAAATTTAATCATCCATTTGTATGCGACTAACTTTACTTGACAGATGGCCATTTATGTCGTTTTGGTCATAGATATATAAGTTTCAATCGATCCTGTATTATTGCCCCTTTGATCTGAACAGTTCGTCGATGTTTACTCGACAATGCTTCGGCCATCTATTGTTAAAATCGTTAATGATCAAATCGTTGTTCACAGTCGTTGAGGACTGAGAGAACGCTATTGAAAGGCACATACAGACATTTTCGTTCTTTGAGCATTTCTATATCTCTTGGATTCGTGTATATGGCGCTTTGCCTCTCTTTGTTTATTCGGAAGCTTAGAGTTTAACGCACATCGCTGACTTCAGCTCTAATTAATTAAAAGTTGTATTCGATTCATTCATCATTGCATCATCAGGTCTTAGCGAATAAGTTTATTTGTTCAACAGTAAATGTTAAAATTTTCTAATATTGAAAAATGAATATTTTGTAAGTATATTACCTAATTAATTAATTTCTTTCTCTTCACTCTTGAATTTGTTATTCTTATACGTTTCTTAATAATTAATAGCTATTAACTTAACAAAACAAGCAAAAAGTAAATCGTAAGTTATTAGTTAACAGTCAAAAACAGGCGTTCAAGGTATATGAAATGAAATGAAAGTGAATACGAAATAACAATCAGCAAAGAAAGTAAACTAAACAAGAAAGAATATACTTAGAAATAAGAAAAAAATTGGCAGATACATAAAACTTCGGAAGTTGTTAAATCCAGTTGACGCTAATTAACTGAGTCAGGTTTAATTAAGAAGGCAGTCAAGTTGAATCGAAAGGATGCGTTGCCGCAGTTATGAACAAAGTGAAACTTTGAAAAATCGTGATTTAATTACCGAACACCAACAAAAACAAAATACTGTTAACAATTAACAAAGAAATTAATTATTTTTAGATATTTTTACACAATACATATTAAGAGTTGTGGTAACGCAACTAATTGTAAGCATTCTTTTTGTAAACTAACATAAAATATAAAATCTCTGATTAATTACTGTAAAATTAGGGTTATTAGTGCATTATTAACATATGCGTCATGGTGGTAATTAAGTTGGTAAGCAATTCCCGAAATTATGCACTAATTTAACGTCATTAACGAGTCGATGATTGATGTACGAAAATGAGGTAAACCTAAACTAAACTAATACAAAATTAGACGTAATAGCCATAAATATGGCCACACGTATGTATAAATAATAAATATACCGACAGAACAGAATTGGTGGTTTAGTATAAATTTGTATGAAAATCACATTTGGTGTTTTGGTTAATCGCGAATTATTCAAATTGCTACATTTTATTCTAATCAAATTCTCGTTGGGACTGTATATTTCTCTTACACTCTAATATATGTTACATGTTCGACGAACAGAAACACGTATTAACATACAATATGTTAATAGGTGTTACAGACTTACGACGCAATAAAAATAATGAATTGAATAAGGCAAAAAGTAACAAAAATCGATTTAATATTCTATGAGTTGAGCAAAGTTTATTATCAATTGCGATTAAGTATATTATTAACTTTTTAAGAGTAGTATAACAAGTGAATCAAATACGCAAGGTCTATGTTAAAAATCGTAGACGGTGGCAGGTAGGTACACAAGTGAGCACTAGCTCAATTGCATGAGGCAAAATGACAGAGAGACTCCTCGTGTCGGTAAGTAACACAAATTCAATATCACAAATATAATAACTTATAGTGTTTTAGACTTACACCGACGAGTGCATGCACTGACGCTAGAAAAATGACCACTGACTCTGAACTGCACTACTTGTACCGTCTTAAGCCATGGTGCTAAAAAATATGCACTCAGTCTACATTTCCTGTCCTTGAATTGGAAAACTGAAATAAGACGAACGTGCACGACTGTTACTAGGTACACTGGTGATCGAAAAAATACGCCGACCAACTTGTTCAATGAGCTATAAAATAGAAATCCTATTGAATTACATCTCTCTGTATAATATTCTTATTAATTCCGTACATCAACACTTTGGCCATCACCAGTAATGACATCGTATCTTTATGGACATAAAGAAGGAAGTGAATTCATTGCGTTCACGTACAATGTTGTTATTCCATTGTGGTATTACGCTCGTAGGTATACTTTGTGCTCAGTTGGTATATTGGAAGAAACAGCACATTGAAAAGTTCACCACACCATTTTTTGGAGCATTTGTTTCGCTTTTTCGTTATTCAATACGTAGCGCTGCGTTGAAATAAAGAGTGATTGAAAATAATTCTACGGTTAGATTAACAAAGAGAGGCTAAACCCTCAGGATGAATGGAGATCGACATAATCAGGACATGTGAGGTATAGAATGGAATAAAAGTTTAAAAGGAAAAAAGAATAAAATGACATCAAAAAGAAAGACTAAGCCCGGCTAACTCATGTTTAACTTGTAATGGACTCGTTCCGCACAAATAAATCAAATTGTAGGTACGCAATTTTCTAGTCTAAAACTATTGATTAATTTTTATGTCGACCGGATTGGAACAGTTAAGATCAAACGAATCAAGAAAAGTAGTTTCTGGAAAATCAATACTTTCGAAGAGAAAAAGGGATAAAATACAAACCAAATAAACAGAAACAAGAAATACAGTTTTCTTTGAATACATATATATCTTGAAGTGTCAGAAGTTGATTGATCGGGAAAATCTTTTTATGTCGTAAATGAATGCTTTTAACGGGTTTTCCAACTGATGCATTTATACATGTACAAAAGCACAACGACAAGCATAAACCCGATTCAAAAATGTTTTATGTATACCTACGTTTAACAGTCGTGACATAAATACGATACGTTCTCTATAATCCTGCAGATTTTCTTTATTTGGTTAATAAACACAAGAGAGTTTAATATTGAATAGAGAGGTAACTAAAAGTAACTCAAGCATTTTTACATAGAAACTAACGCAACATACGGGCACTTTATGCATTAACAAATGGCAGCCATATTAATCACTTTCTTGTTGAGTAAGAGGGCGCTGGAATCAGAAACATATGAAACACATGTATTTTGATGTCTAATATATGGCGTCGATAAAATACAACATTTGAAAATAGGCCTTATATACATAGGAATTTACATTACAGTGTTCCAATCAATTCATAATCGGTATAATACTTACGCTACTCTCTAAAAGAGCGCGCACATTTAAAATAGAACATTTCTATTGGTCTATTCATATATTCCGCGCATATTTTAGGGAGTGCCCTAACAATTTCTCTTCAAGAAATACGCAGCAGTTATTTACAACCATAGAATAGCATTTATTTAAATAAATAGTTTTGTTATACGAGTTGATTTACATTTACAATAAACAACAAAGCAAATAAAGATACCGCTGCAAAATGAAATGGAACAAAACCTTTCATGATCCTTTTCAATAAAACTTGCAGATTGCATTAGTGACACATTTTCGTCTTTATGTGTAATACGTATCAGCCAATGATGTTGGTATGATGGTTTGAACATTACCAGGAACACCGACACTGGCGACTCTCATAGAATCGAAGACTTTATGAACTGATTTGTGATTTCGCGCCAACCCTGATTTGTAAGTACTTCCTTTCGGTGCAAATGCGCGAAAAGACGAATTTCCTTATTACCTCGTAACGTTTCTTCAATGCGGATAAATTCGTCCACATACATTTCGAGCGTATCGAATCGACGACTTTACTTTTCTAGAGTTTGATGCCAAACCAACTCCAACAGAGAAGGTAAATACTTTGATGAGGTAAAACTTTTAATGGAGTAAATTGGAATCCGAGTGGAAACATTCAGAAGTGTACATATTTAAAGAACAGGATAGATTGCAGGTTTGGAACTAACACTGAAGCAAAACTATAGTTCGAAAATTAATGGTTTTTTAATAAATTGAATTTTTATGTGGAAATTCAACAACTTCAAATCAAGTACATAGATAGTTACTATACTCTGCATAGATAGTTTCACAATATTTTGTCTAGAGAAGGTGAGGTTCCATCAGTTGAACCCAATAATGTGTTGAGAAATGTGGCGCCCTAATCATTTTCACCCCTTAAATCACCCATCACAGAGGTAGAGAGAAAGAGTATAACGGACAATGATTTGGAACAATATAGAAGTTACAAATGGCGCCCAACGTTGGCCCCGACACCAACACTCACACATTTCAATATTTTCCATTCATGCCTGTACTTTCAACCTTTCACCGTTACAGAGAACGTTTGAAATTTAAGGGATGCATGTATTTTCTACCTACAAATAAGGAACATATTTAAAATAGAATAGCGTTCATTCAGTGTTGCAATATACTTGCTTTCTGTTTATGTGTTTAAATCGTGTGCAGAGTGGTGGAAACGAGCGATTGTCTCGGAGTTTTCGGTGAAGTCCTGGTGCACAAGCACACGCAGTTTTGGCATCAGGTCGAACGAAAACAGTCAGCAAGAACTTGGAAAAATATAAACCAACATATATCAATGGATCATAATCATATATTATACATCCATTGTATGCCACGAACAGGGGTGAATATATAAATTATATATTTCTGTGTCTACTCCATGAGAGCATTGAGAGGATTGCGCTTGCCGTTGGGCACACACGGTTTTGCAATTTTCATAATATTTTTTTCCTATAGGCTGGCATGGATTCACAGCTAAAGCTCAATTCTTTATTCGACTGTTCTTTATTGCACAACTGGTATACGAAAATCTAAAAGATGAAAAATGAAGCAACAACATATTTTGCTTGGTGGGATAATATTTTAAAGTCACACAAAGGACTTGAAATAAGAGAAAAGTGCAAACGAATGAAACGGAAAAGAATTGAAAATAGAAAAAAAAATCAAACAACATAGAATATGTCAATAATAAATCGGTACGAATTCGCAACGCGCAACTTTCCGACCATGTCCACTACGATTTCGTAGAACTCGTGGTCCGTAAAAGTAATTTTGATCGGAAAGTAGACATTGCCCAGAAATTTAGTCATATCAAAACGTATAATCAACATCATTTCCACTTTCCGATCAAAATTACATTTACGATCGACGAGTTCTACGAAATCGTAGGGTGCATGGTCGGAAAGTTGTGCGGTGCGAATCCGTACCGATTTATTTCATATGTAAGATTAATTTAAAGCTTGGTCGGTGCGGACCCGTACCGGTTTTATAATTTCTATGATGTTCAACGTCAATTTCAATATTTGTAATGAATAATGATAACCTTGCTATGAAGTTCACATTGTCAATTTCGCATGTCAGTTTGATTGAGAGTCGCCGCAGTTTTGTTCTATTCTATTCTTATGATGGTGAGTGTTGTGGGCTGGTTGAAATGGTAGTCCATATCTACCAACCCATTCGCCGAAGAAGAAGTGTTATTGGAATATCTTGTAGCAAATACATAACACGTTTTGCCAATATATAGATAGTGCCTTGCTAAATTCAATATTTTGGTAGATATAAGCAAATTAATATTTTGAGAGCCAATAACTTTCTTCTGTAATGGCCCATGTTATTTATCTTTACTGCAGGTTCAAGTTGGCGGGACAGTTGCCCACATACCAAATTTCATCCCGATTCGTTGCTTGGTTTGCCCGCAATCTTGCTCACAGCACACACACACACACAGCCACGCCAACGCACACGCATCACTCCAAAATCCACTTTTTCGAATTAAGGGATGCTAGACTGGTGGTGATCCGTGGAAAACCCGAGTTCAATATTTTGACTGATCACCTTCCTTTCCTTACTATACCTACCTAAGGTAAGTCGGAAAGGAAAGAGAACAAAAGGAAATTAATAACAAGTTCCTTTTTCTATCACATAACTATTAAAAACCACTTAAAAATAGACTAAAATCTGCTTCTTTAATAATTCCTTGCATAAAATAATCATTAACCCTTAGTTATAAAAATAGGACGCCGCCGGTAAGTTTGTAATATTTACACACACATTCACAATGGTAATTTTTGCCTTCTATTTTTTTATATAAAAGGTTGACATATTTTCGCAGGCCGTTCTTATCTCGCCGATGCAGCGACTTCCTGCAATTTTTATTTACTTTTGCAACTCTTCTTCGAGCGCACTCATACCCCATTGAATTTTAACTGTTACGTCCGCTATTTCACTATGTACGTTGTCGCATTATTATATTTGCGGAAACTGTTCGCCTTGCATGGGGTTGTGTCACGACAAGTTTACGTTGTCTATTTTAACAAAGAGCGAAAGAACGAGAGAACCGGAGAAAGTGACATTATCATCTTCTTTTTTACCTAGCGACCGGAATTTACTTTTTAATTAAACTCACCAGATAGGCAATTTAACTTTTACGCTCGAGAAATGAAAATTTTAAAAAGTAAATTTTCATTTTCTTATCGCTACTCTGTACCTATTTAATGTTCTATTATCTAATATTATCTAACCACCATGCAGAAAAATAACAATTTGAATTATTGATTCGTAGTTTATGTTTAAATAATAATTTTATTAAATTTATATGAACAACCGTCAAACGTCCACGTCCAACAAAAGAAGAATCGTTATAAAAATAATGACAAATGGATGATAGCCAATTGGAAATAAAAGCGACGATATGAAGATAATTCATAACGAACGTCAATTATACGCAATTCCGGGCATTATCCTGCATCACTATCCGGCCGTACAGTAAAATGCGTAATTTTAATTCAAAATGAAAAACGCGCATGCAACCTTATTGTTATTACATACTTGATCCTTCAATGACATGATGAAAAATTGCATTTTATCAACACAAAAATCAATCATTCCCACCACAACAAATAACAAATAATATAAAGCGCAGTACAATTTGGACTAATAAAAAGGGTCAACTAAATTAAATGACAAAAAGCACAACTTCAACCAAACCAACTTCAATTTTAGTTGTTGATGGATACAAATAAAAACATATTAAATTCCTGATAATGATAATATTCCGGGCACACAAACTAAACGTCCGTCCAATTGGTCATAAAATAGGTTTGATTGATTGACAATAAATGTCGTTTTGAGAACGATAAGTTATATGTTATAACCACTTCCACTACAACGTATACTCTATGCCAGGAGTTCTCAAACTTTTGCGGCCTGAAACCCATTAGTGAAAATTATCATATTTTACGACCCATTCGCTTAAAATTTATAGTCTGCGACCCATCCAAAATCGGCTTGCGACCCACAAATAGGTCGCGACCCAATACTTTGAGAACCCCTTCTCTATGCAATAAAATTCCGTTTTTATTATAATAGAACAGCATTTGAATGTGATTAACTTGCCATTATAATGACAATACGGTTAAATATTATTATAATATGACGACACGTAGCATATATCGGTAGGAGGGAGTAGCTTTGGGAACGGGTGTATCAATGCACCACCCGCGTATTACTCGTATTCGTACGTTGCATTATTATCTATACACTTTAGTTAGGGCTGGAATTGTGATAGTGCTATGCTGTTATCAGGGACGGACTGGCCATAATAGCATTCGGGAATTTCCCGAGAGACCACAAGTTCGGAGGCCGATAGGCTGGATTATAAGGGCTGCCGGGCCGGATGGGGATGGCATAAAAGATGTTGAAATTTTTCATTTTTTATTAGTGGCTTGATCTGCACTGTGGTCCACACGGAATATTTTTTGAGAATTGAGACCTTTTTTGAGGCACTTGATCTGCCTTGCGGAAGATCTTTTTTTTGGTCTATCTATGCGATCGTGAGGCCGTTTGCAAGACCCAGTCCGTCCCTGGCTGTTATGTTTGTTGAATTGTTGGTTGCTCGTTCGGTGTGTTTGGTAGGTGCATGTGTGTGTGTGTGTGTGTGTATGTGTGTATGTGTGTATGTGTGTGTGTGTGTGTGTGTGTGTGTGTGTGTAGATATGTATTTTGAAGTGGTTGACAACGGAACGAATATGTATCTAGGGCTCCACATTATTTATTCATTTTATGTGCGCTGGCAATTCCTCCATGATAGGAACTGACTATTGCATTCTGATGGGTTGCTGCAGGAAAATGTTCTATGCTGTTGGTTACAGTATTTTAGGAAGTGCAATGGTTGTCTGCATATTATTAAAACTCTGTGATGATTAATCATTTCTTGTCAATAAAAACTTTATATCCCAGATTTCTGTTCAAGTTTACTTATAAAGTTAAATATTAGAGTTTGACGATTAAGTTTTCAAATATTCAAATTCTTCATTATATAAATTTTTTGTTAGAATAGAGAACTATCTTGATGAATTTTTCAAATCTAAGCAAAGTTTCTCGTTTATGTTTTCAAAAAAATCGTAAGTATTTCATAGCATTCGTCCGTACACGATTTTATGCAAGAAACATTTCATTCGCAGCATTTGAATAACCAACGACTCGGGAAAACCGCCAATCTGAACATCCATCATATTTTGGTTTGCCGGTCCAACGGGCGATAAACCTTTTTTCTAAAGTTTTCTTTTTCACCTCAATTTTTCTCTATTTTCCTTTTTATTAGATTCCCCTCCCCGATATTTCCTGCCATCATAAAAATAAAAAATCGGTGTGTTAAATTCGCACCGCACAACTTTCCGACCATATAAAATAAGTGTATATAAATTTTGATCAGAAAGTGGAAATAAATTGTCCAGAAATTTGTTGATATCAAATCGTAATCAAGGACATTTCCACTTTCCGATCGGAAAGTTATGGTTGGAAAGTCGTCTGGTGCGAATTTAACGCACCAATTTCTTTTACAATCGAGGATTTCTGCGATATCATAGTTTATATGATGCCCGGTACCACCATAAAAAGAAAACATCAAAACAAACCCCACTTATTGACAAACAAATATGGCCTACCTAATTTGAAAAAAATTATATCCAAAAGTCTCAAGTTTCGATTATATATTTACTTATTACATTAGTTCCTAACGAAATAAGATGTTAAATATGCATGACATGCTGCCATCGTGAACAATGAATAACTTCCGTGTGCTTCTTAATTAGCTGATTACTTATTTAATCTGTATTCCGTTCGTTTTATTATTTGCGCGTATTAACACGAAAATTAATGCCTTACCATCATTTCGGGGCAATGCGCCTTTAGAAAATATAAGGGCAGTGCGCTTGTTGAAAATTAGACCCCTTGGAATATTAATACATTATTCCTGAGTGCTGGCAAATACTGGAACTTAAGAATATAGGTATAGCACATATAGGTACGAACAACTGCCAACTGATGGAAAACCGTTGGCAAGGGTATATAACAACAAAACGTTTACTTCTAAAAGCAAGCGCAACGAAGGAAACGGGAATACATTATTTCATTTTGCAGGTAGATAATAAATATTAATTGGCGTTTGTTTACATCTTCACTGGTAGACTACCACTGGCTCAAGTATACAAACTGAACGGATATTACCAGGGGCGGACCACAAGCTTTCGCGGCACTGTTTGGGGGCCTACCCAATTAACCAAAGTCTGAATACATGGATGATGAAATCTGGCAATCGAATGAAGTCTCGCACTCTGCAGGAGCTGAAAACCAGCGTTAAATTCAATTTTGAAGTTTTCGGGGTGTAAAATTATGCGTGGACAAGCCGACGGTTGTGAAAAAGTGAAGAGTTTCAAGAACGCGACAGCGGATGGGTCTTGTTTGCTGTTTCGAATCTTGAATTGAACACTAATAAGTAATTGAGCGCAAACGTACGACTGTATAAGCGAAGGGGCCCCCTGATTGAACGGCAGCCCATAAAGACCATGCCTACATCCGCCTCTGGATATTACATATACAGAAACATCAGTGAATATTCAATGCTGCGTTTATTTGTTTGCCGTCTAAAAGATTGTTTGTTTTGAATGAATTTAAGATGGATGAAAGATTGATGTGGCAAGGCAGACAGTTACAGTTCTAACGATTACATTTAAAATTTCCAGAAAGTTTCCCCTTGACGTGAAAGGGGTTTTAACTTGGAAAGGTTGTGTATATAAATAAATTAATATATTAATTAAATAATTAAGGAATAAATAATTAGAAAAGCTTTTACGTTTGTTTAATATATATTAGACATCCAGATCAGGAGGAAGGATTTGTATTAACTAGTCTTTAAGGCGTAATATCTTTTGATGATCAAGTCAGATATTATCAGCGTGCGCCCATGATAGTTGCTGTCGCGAATAAATCTAAGCGAAACGTAGCCACCATATATACACGTGGCATCAATGGCAAAGTGAAGGCAGCGAAACAAAAGGGCGAGAAAAGCCTGTGCCGCAGGGCATATAAGCTGTGTAAGCCTTAGTCTTGATATTTATGGCGGCTATTTGTTGGATATGCGACGGCTAGCAGCGTGTAGCTTCTATTTACTATTTATCTGTCCCTTTGGTGCCATTTGACTTTATAAAGATGGCGGTGTAGCGTAGCGCCAGTATATGACAAACTGTGAACGGTACTTCCGGTTCTTCGAATTGTTCTTCCTGTTCTTCACGCGCATACCTATATAGGTCGAATACTCCAGGAACAAATTTCAATAATGATTTCAAAATAACTAATGTTAAATTACCAGAAGGACTATTTCGTTAAAAATCTGTTTAAAGATCGTTTCTAGATGATTTGTATAATACATGATTAGCTTCCTCTTGGATCGTCGTATACCTAGTGAATTTCAAAATTCAACGAGCGTTAGAAAAATAGCTTGACATCTTAAATATCGAGTGAGCGCTCTAACGAAATAAAGGAAAAATGACAGGATTTCATACATAAATCAGGAAAAAGGAGTGTGCTTATGCTGGAACTGTTGGCTCGTTATAAAGACGACGCTACCGGTTCGTCGGAGCGCGTGGCGTCGAAAGCGAGATAAATTCAAAAAGACCATGGCATCGTAACGCGCGTTGTTCGCTAAGAGGGCGAAAGCAAGGCGACTCGGCGTCTAAAACGAACGAAGCTTTCAAGCATCGTAGATGGCAGGTCCTTGCTATTCGCGTCGTGCCTATTTCTATTTAAATTTTCGATTTAGATTCAAGATGATTTCTTCTCTCATCGTGCACCTCCAACTTGTCGTTTGTTGTTGCATGACATCGACAATTTTTTCTTTACGCTCCGCTGTCATAGCATTTTTTCGGTGTTGTTGGCTGTATTAAAGTATAGGCATTAAAAATTAACTGCTTCAGGGGAGAAGTGAAATTTATCAAGTGACATCGGAATGAATACTTTTATATATTGTTGTACGTCCCGAGGTATGAAAGCAATAAAATCATCTTCTTTTTATAAAAATGTAGGTTAGTAAATTGACCTCGCATTCTAGTTTACTTATTGTGCAATTTCTAAAGAAAAACAAATTTGTAATAAATACTTTGGTATGCCCATACTAATGGTGAAGATTATGCCGAACATTTTGTGAGCCGAGTTTATCTTTAGGGTCGTTCAGGGATTTGGTAGTGGCGATGAATGTGAATTACGCGATAAGGAAGCTGTCGTTACCTGTGGACCGGCAAAAAACTTGTATCAGTTTTATTGGCGTTTCCATACAGAAACCTATAAAAAAAAAAACTTAAAACCCCTTTAGTACACCCACCCGTTCACTGTTAAATATATAAATAGGAGTTAAAAACAGAAAACCGAATGGATAAAGGATAAACGCCACAAGGATTCCTATCATTAATATGGATGCATAATGGGATAATCTAATCTATACGGAGGTATAAGTGTGATTAAACAAAAGTTCTTGAAACTTTGAATTTGAAAGAATGAATTGATTCGTTGGGAATTTCCCGACTCGGGACTCAAAAAGGTTATTTTATGGCTTTTACCCAAACACATTTAATCTTTCTAGCTCGGTCCGCAAACATGCATTTTATCCCGAGTATTTAACCCAAAAGTTGTTTAACGCAAAAAAAATTTAATTACCCTAGTTCTACCCATGAGTGTTATTCCCTTCCTTACAATTCTGTTTTACCTGTTTATGCAATAAAATAGGGGCCGAGATAGTGTTAATAAAATTTAAACATTTTAATCATAAAAAATAAAATCCCGAGTTTGAGGTATAGTCGTTGGGAACTTCCCGACACGAGACTCAAAGAGGTTATTTTATTGCTCTTGCCCAAACATTTGCCCAGCTCGGTCCCATTCACACTAATATTTCAAGCTCGGTCCGCAAATTTCCATTTTATCCTGATCTAAGTATTTAACACAAAAGTTATTTAACGCAAGAAATTTGTAATTGCTGTAGTTCTAC
>JARJEB010029973.1:0-10706 GCA_030264535.1 Liometoxenus newtonarum
TGTGTGTGTGTGTGTGTGTGTGTGTGTGTGTGTGTGTGTGTGTGTGTGTGTGTGTGTGTGTGTGTGTGTGTGTGTGTGTGTGTGTGTGTGTGTGTGTGTGTGTGTTGTGGTGGTGCAACTAGTCTTCTCTACAGTATTACGTTCGAAACCATGTTGTTTCTGTTTTCTATTTCAAATTTAAATTTAGACGAACACGAAACGATTTTCCTGGAGAGGCAACGAGTCACGAACGTGGAACGCAGGTCAGCTTTTAAGTCAAGTCAAAAGTATAGAAGGGATAGGGATAGAACACATGTGTTAACATGCACATATGTTCTCTATAATTACCAAGAAGAAAACATCATCGATGCCGGGGTTCTCGACGTCGGCCAGCCAGCCACAGATTTATTTTAAGAAAAGACAAATTTGGGAAGAGGGACTGGCTGTTTCGTCAAACCAATGGCGTTCGCGGGTCCATTTTTAGAATTCAGCTACTACCCAAGAGGCAGCAAGTTTATACAGAAATTTCAGGATGCAGGGTGCATTTAGTTCAGTCTTTGAGCAAATCTCGTCGGCTGTGAATGCTTCTTGGTCTTCTTCTTTCAAATCAAAGGCTTACAACGGGCAGTAACTCTTCTAAGTTTTATCGACCGTGAAGTGTTCAGAAGAAAGTAACAGTTCGTGGTAATTATCTATTTGAATTAGTCAATGGTGAATCGAAGAAGTGAATTGTGTAAATAAACATTTATTTCAATTTATGGAACGAGATTTGTCATTTTCTTCAAACTGTCTTGAAGAGGGACTTAAGTCGTTTGAGCCCGCGCAGTTCCGTACTTCCTTACTTCCCGTAGTGTTTAAGACTTATGGAATGTAAAGAAGTATGGAGCGAACGCCGGGTAGCTCACATACTCACACATCTGGTACCCAGCCCACAGGAAGTGCAAATAAATATATAACAACAAGAGACTAGTGGAAGGCACAGACGTCTTGTTTAGTTTCGTCAATAATTTTTATTATGCAATTAGTGCCTACATATTCATTCAATTAAGTTCAATAGCACCACATCGCAACAAACAATACATTTTATGTTAATCATTTCATTTTGTATATGCAACCATAACTCCATCACCGATCGATTTAGAGGAGTGTTTCGTTTCGAGTTGTAAATTTAGATGGTCGAACCGAGTTTGGTGTACATGTATGTCTATTTAAAATTGATGGCGATGTTTTTGGCACGAGTTCGCAACCCAGAACACATACAGTCAGTAGTAGTAGTAGTAGTAGTAGTTAACTGAATAAAATGTAAATTATTATAGAAAAATTCGAATTTAGAATTCCTATATCTCTCTTTCCATCTCTGACACCCTTACAGGTAAACAATTTAAATAACACTGCATAAATTTCCAGCACTCTCTCCGGATGGCTGCTCTCGCCGGTTTGTTATTCGAAACTATTTCACCTTATTCCCGCTCATGCTCGCAGCTATATGCCATTCACCAACATAGAAATGCATCGACTAAGTCCATGTAACACAACGGAGGACAATGTAAATTACGGAAACAGTAAATTTACTAGCTAAAACAGGAAACGAATTCTACCATTCTACCCTCGACATAAATTATCGTCGTATTTGGGTGAAACTGTTTGTGCCAAATTCTGCTACACGTTTAACATCGCATGGAAAGTATTGCCAACAATACGTACTGCCAATGCCTGAATTAAGATCGCCGATTTTGTATTAAAAAAAAAAAACCAGCAAAAACACGAATAAAAATTCGGTGATGTAAAATGTAATTTTCAACACAAGTGCTGATGGTTATTTGCTCCTTAAATAAATTTAATCAATCTCCACAATATGTGTGAGGCGTTTAATTAAAGCGGAATTGATTTTCGATTTTATTTCAACGATGCACTCTTGTCTGTGTATTTTTGCCAATTGTTTGCCGCCCTGTCCACTCCTCCTCTATTCCTATATATCAATTGTTTGTCTTTTCGCTTACAGTGTCTTGGACCTGGATGGAACGAATATGCGATGGTCTGTATCATTTTATTTTAAATCGCGGTTGTTAAGAGCAGGAAGCTACTGATAGATTATCCAGTGGGTGGAATCCGCACACGAATTTCCAAAAGAGGAGTGTGCTGAGACAGGAACGCGTGACGTGCATACGTAACTAGTCCGTTTCGTCCTGCAGCCTGCAGGAAATATTCGTACGGACTTTGTACGTGATTCGAGCGCATACTCTAGTTTAAAGTTTCGTTCGTTTCTTATATTAGGTATCTACAAATAAATGCAATCGAGAATCGAAAAGAAGAATCGTATATTTGTGTAGAGTTGCAGAAAGAAAGCCAGCTGTGTCGAAACGACCAACAGTTTTCAAATTTCCCAATAAACAATAACCAGAATATTAGATATAGTTAAAGTTATGTCAAGAATTCGACTTGCATTTTATATTCGACTTCCATTGAGGCAGGGACCGACCAATCCAGTGGAAAAAAAATATTAAATATTTTTCCAGAAAAAAATATCTGACCGTAAGCGAGGAGTAACCACAGTGGAATTCCTTTAACGTATTATACCATCTCACTTAACTCATCCGCCTTGTGGTTACACTTAAAATTAAATGTTGAATAATAACAATTTCAAGAAAAGAGCGAATTCAAGGGTGCGAATTTAAATTCTTGCTACTGGTGTTAAGCGTAAGCTCGGAATTAACTATTTTTAAAAGGGTAAATTATTGGCTTTTTATTACATCGCATGTTAACAACGTATTACTTTCAAGTCGTGATCTGGGGGGTTCGATCGTTCCTCTATGTGACTTGTATTTTTATAGTCCCCTGGCTTGACTGCCGTGCCCTTCTTTAGAATTCCTTCGTAGTTTTTTTTTTGTTTCTTTTCATTCACATTTCTAGCCTAGATCAACGCGATCGTGCACACATACAGAAAATAAAATAAATCGATGCGGGGGGTTCTCACAGCGACCGTGGAAATTCCGAATGTGGATTCTGATGCACTTGATGGTTTCGTTGGAATTTTGCCGAAACCATTACTTTCCCTATATATACTTTCGATATATTGGTCTAGGAAAGTAAAAAAAAGGGGTATTAAGAAGTTTTTCAACAAAAGAAAAGAGATAGTTGCAGCACGGCGTTGACTATTAAAAAACTTTGGATATAAACGACGAACGACTGCTGTGTACCGAATCGAAAAGAATAGCAAAAGCAAGCAAAAGTTAGATTTATGTTGGCAAGCCGTGCGATATTGATTGCTAGTTTTGCACGCGTATCGCCGCAATACCCATTTAAAATATTAACATTTTACTTTAGGAAAAGTCAACTCACAAACACATTTTGCAATATTTTCATTCTTGCAGGCGTGTGTCAGAGTGTGTGTGTGTGTGTGTGTAGTGAGAAATATCAATACGATGTTGATTTCGTGAAAACTTCCATTTTTGGAAACTCGCGCGTTCATTGTACATCAGTAAAGATTGCCAAAACACATTTACCACAACCAAAGAAAAACAACATTCGCTCAATAGGAATTTATGTATGACGTATCCACAGCTTTTCTCGATTTGCTTTTTAACTTTTTACTTTTCAGTCACATACCAAAAGTAAAGGAAAGATAGGTAGGTAGGTATAATCATGAAAAAATAAAAGTCATTTTCAGAAATTTTGTGATATCAAAACGTAATCTCATTTCCACTTTCCGATCAAAATTAGTTTTACGATCGACGAGCTGTACGAAATCGGAAAGTTGTGCGGTGCGAATTTAATGCACCGATTTATTTTAATGTTCTTCTCGTCATCGATTTTTGGCGTAAAATTATACAAAACCAATAGCTATTTATCAACGTTACAAAAATGTAACAATAGCTCGTCATATTAATTATTTCGAACACCAAATCGGTTCGCCGATCAACATTAATTTCAATTTCGTTCAAAAAACGCGAGTAGTAAACAAATTAAATGCGTACAGTGCAGATTGCTGCAGCTCAATTAAATCCAATTAAAAATCGAATTAAGCTGCGTACCTATTTATCATTTTGCCCTTTTTGAAAATATTTAATTTCAATCCAAATCATGTGTCAATCAAACACGACATGTCCGAAAGCGACCGATATAGGAAATGAGCTAGACGTACGTATATGTATCAACACAAAAAAGTTATCTTTTCGGTTTTGGTTTGAAATTGGCGTAATATTTTTAAAATCTCATTTTAACGATTGCGATGTGGCTATTTCAAAAAAAAGGTATATGTGTGCGTGTGCGTAACCGACTATCAATTCCGGTGTTTGTGATGTTTATAGACGAGGCGAGGATACAGCATGTGGGGGATGATTTATCGGGGCAATAACACTTTGTCGATTCGTCAAAAACATACCACGCGAAAATATCTTATCAGAATGTTTGAAAACTCGCAATGTGAAAAATGACTTAATTCGGAGTAAAATCCGAAATGGAAAATGTTTTCTTCAATATTTCTATGCATTTCTCAGCAATGCAACGGCAACGATTTTGGATTTTCCATTATTTTCACTTGCGGCACTTGGCTGACTTCACACACGAACAGTATAATTGTGGTGTTGTGTAGTAAAGTACTCCGAATTCGATTTGGTTCGATGATAGGACTCACCTGAAACAACCGAAATTGTAAAAATGAATAAATGATTAGACAAACAAACAATTATACATTAAATTCCAGGATGGTATCAAAAGTAATTCAAAAATTCGTAACTACAGATAAATTAAAAAGCAATTGAAATTAATATCGACGCGAGTACAGCGAGTAATTAATGATAAATATTTGCCAGTTCCGCGTTCATAATTTTCCTGTTCGCATTGAACATCGAACGCAAATTGGAAAAGATCTGCTTGAATAATTCAACAATTGCGTCGGTGCATTGGTAATCATTGTTCTCCCCTTTGACTATGCGAAACAAATGAACAAATGAATGGCCAAACGAATGAGTCCTCTTCTATTCTAAATGCCTAGCGGGCATACATCGATATTTCGCAAGCACCCAATTTCTGTTTTATGATTCAATAAATTTTATAAACTGAATTTAGATAATAGAGACGCTTCATGAAGGCGTGATTTAGTTGTATGTATACGGATTATTTACGAGTATGGTCCTTCGAATTTCATTCGCACTAATAAACCTAAAGAGAAGTGGAAAAAAAAAACTAGTTATGTCGTCTTCAATCCGGAAAAACAAAACAACAAACACAATAGTTATATATAAATGTGACGTATGACAGTGATATCCTCCCCCCCCGCCCCGCTACAAATATGTTTGGATTTGCAAAGTTTTATTTTTGTTTATTTTTGCTCTTGCATCGTGTTTCGTTTCGATGTGCGACGCCAATGGATGATAACGCTGTGGAAAGTTTAGTTTTGAAAAGAAAGGATCTTACAATGATTGCAGGATGTACGAACGAATTTCTCAAATGAACCTACGGCTGAATGGCAGTGGCAGGTCCGGAGCAAGAAGATATACAAAGAAGAGTATAGCATACACACAAGAATTCGTAGAAGTAGGAAGGAAAAAGATAAAAACCGGACGAAAGTTTATTGCGGGAGATGCGCCGCGTCGTCCATAGCAAACATAGTTGATGAACCGTAGAGATCGCAACCGGCATTATAATCAGCTAGCTACTCAATCCCTATAGAATTTACACCCCCCAAAAACGTACGTACGTATAATCTTCCCCTCCTCTTGACATTTTTCTCCAAGTGACCGGTCCGCGATACAAGAACAACGTTCCGAACATATAAGAACAGAGATTAAAGAAGCTTCGAGCCAAGTTTGCTCTCAAGTCGAAGAAGAACTAACTCTATATGGCAAAAACTTGATGTTTTGTCGAAGTGATGGCGGACGAGTGTGTGATGGACAGCAAGGAATATAAGAAAAACTAACTGCTTTGATGCTTCATTTTTTTCTTTCATTTTTGAAAGCCGGTGGTCCACGTTTCTGTAAGCAGCAAAAAAAAGGAGCTCAGCGCAGAATAATAAGAACGTTTGTATAAATAATGAATAATCGATGGAGGTCCGGGCACCGGCTGACTCCAGATATCGACTGCACCCACCACCATCGGGGTGCTGCTGGCCCCAGCCCCAGCCTGGCACATAACGACAACGACAAACGGATAAGATCATGCTATTGTTTTAATCACACTCACAAAATACCGATGCGATCCACAGTCAAACCAAATTGTTGATATCGAATCATTTCCTCGGGTCGGCTCGGCGCTATATCTTTATACCTACCGACCTGCCTCGAGCAAAGTGTATAATGTTCGAAACCTAAAGCATCGGGATTTTAGCAAAATCTCTGCACAAACGAACGATACGCATTCGCCTTCAGCAAACGACTGTACGGGGACGTATTTAATTCCACCAAGATTTACCGTTCTCAAGATTCGAGATTATATCGTAATTAAGGGAATGGAAATAAAAGAGAGAGAGAAAAAAAAGAGAACCCATTTAGATCCGATATCATGGCCGTAAGTTGCGAAAGCAAATGACATAGTCTGCTCAGAAGGGAAATATTAAAAACGTATGAGTTATTTTTTCCTTTCCTCCTCGTTCTATCTGCACAACAACAATTTTTGGTAGCGTATAAGTTTAAGGGAGTGTGTCATTGACGAAACGACCGTACCGCCAAAGAAAAACTGTTAAATCCAGTGGAATTTATTAAGCTCGACGCAATGTTTTCTCTACTCTGTGCGGGACTGGGATGGTTAAGATGTTTTTAGTTCTCCTTGCATAACAAAAGTTCATTGTTTGCTGAAAATAAGCAAAAGTAATTCATGCAGACCGCAATGATAGGGGCGGCGTAAAGCAACAACAACCTAACAACATTCGACGAGGACAACAAGTACAAAACGAGCATTGAGGATCGAGACGGGGATCTATCTGTCTGAATAAGCTCACTTTATGATTCCGACTTTTCATATTCTAGCATGCCACCAGAAGCAGTTTGAAATATGCTCGCTTCCAACATTTTTATCAAGACCATCATATTTATTTATGATAACATATACGTAGTGCTCCGCAAGCATTAATTTTCTTTTTTGTTCTTGCCGTGTCTTATTTTATTTCTTAAGAATGTTTATGTTACTGTAAAAGCCCGAATATTGGTAAATCCTAGTTTTCACCGGTCCATATTGCTTGTACACTGACAAATAAACAATAACCCCGATAGGACTACGACTGGTAACCAATAGGTTTTTCCGGTAAAACCAAGGATCGTTTATCAATTTCGGACTTTTACAGTAACATTTAACAAAATTCGAAGACATTGCGTTTCATGTTGAATCATTAATTGTCACGAATGAGAAGAGATAATGCAATAAAGTAAAAAGTATAATATTAAATAAAATCAATATGGAAATGAAGTTCGAGAAATGATCCTTATACACTATGCACGCGGATGGATATTATGGTAATTCAAGTCTTCGCTTTCATTGAAAGGAAAGGCTTCATTTTTACTTCGTAATTACGATCGAAAGTGTTTCGCCACGGAATTTTAAGTAAAGATGTAGCATGTAGCAACGATAGCAGTAAGAATATAGCTAAAACCAACCAAGCCACACCAGAACAAGAAATCATCATTAAATTTAGTTCGAGAGTATTTATAACCGCGAAAACTCACTCGTACAGTATTTCTTTCCCTTTTCCTCGCAATATTATAACTTCACTAGCGCACGCGGTTAGAAATATGAACACGAATGGATCAGCAAACTGCGGTACCTAACACAAGAGCATGGAGCGCGCAAAATAAAAAAAAAAATACAGGATCAGACGATGCTTCAAGGATAATCTATCATTAGTTATGTATGCGCTAATAAGATATCGGGTTATATAGAGCAAGTAATTACTGAAGGTATCAATAAATCATCGGGAATGAATGACGCTGACACAGTCACACGTCTCCAGTCACGGAACCGCCGACAAACACACCCTCGCCCTATACTTTACACTCAGCCTCAGCCCGACTGAACAAAATGAAGGAACGAACGAACAATTCACCCATCATCCTTCCGTTATCCCTTAACCACAAATTCAACTGTCAAGGATATTATTATCAGAGACGGATTTCAACTATGATGCAATTTTTTTATTCAAAATGTGTTACAAGTTACATTAAAAATTGCTTGTTAATCAATCATTCAGCTACCGCTACGAGTCGTAACATTTTTTTTTAAATAAAAATTTAACTCCGGTACTGAAAATGACACATCTCTATATTGTACAGTTTATTTCTTATCTTTTCTTAGGCCCCCTGGTAATTCGCAGCGGTTGGTCGGATATAATTCCCCTCGACACGCACAAATCAAATTTAATTACAAAATTCAGAAACGGTAGCAAAAACTTACTAATTAAAATCGTTAGAACATCGATTAAAGAAACCAATAATAGGTTTGTACAAAAAAAAGACATTATTTACTTTCCGACCATACTTCGTGACAATAAATTCAATTGATAACATTCTGATACTACTAAATTTCAGTACAATTTCCAATTTCCCATCAAAATTCGTTTCACTTTCCGATTTTTCCGTTTATTATCATCTCAAGTTTAGCTGATGAGTCAATTAAATTACCGAAGATATACTAATGCAGAATTAAACAAATAAATACGACGCATACAGGCGTATCGAAAGGAAGAGGTAGAGTTCGCGCGTGAAAGGTATTTGTGAAAAGAAATGTCATTAACCCAAATCAGGTCACAAGGCACGGCACGAACGAACGAAACGCGCCTTTAACTTTGGTTTTGGGTGTACCTATATGTATAGAGAAAGCACTATTAATTATACTTCATTCGGTCGCAGTTCTCGTTTTCTTATAGGAAAACGCAAGTCGAATTTGAATGGGATCGGTTTCAGGGGAAATCGTTTAGTATATTCGAAAGCCACAATCGAAAGATGAAGATGGGAAAATCACACGACGAACAACCTACATCTACAACCAACGAATTAAGTTAAAGAAGAAGAAAATATACCAAAAGTATTAAGAAAAATTATTATTTTTCTTTCCATGAAGATTTTTTTTATTTATTTCGCTTTGACAGTTTTGAGGATTTTGCTGATGCTACAATGACGGAAAGATAAGTTCTGTCTGTATAGATAGAGAGAGTGCGTGTTAATGCGTCGCACAAGTCAATTCCATGAGTAGTCGGCGATGCGATGGCTATACATAGTACCATCGGATATTTAATACGAGTTCGCCGTCGGCGGTGGGGCTGCTAAATATGGTGGGCCACGTGCCCGCGATGGATTCAGTTACTCTATTCCCGCATATACACTCGATATGTACACAACATTCACACATAAATAGATGACGAGAAACGTGCGTACCGGATCGCGCGTATGTACATTAAAAACAGTCAAAATAGAAAAAAAAAATCAATCTTGCAACGAGTATTAGAATCGTTGTAAATCAAAAACTAAAACGTTGCAACGGCAAAACTAACCAAATCTGTATGTAACACCGCGTAAAAAAAATTATGTAAAATTACATGAAATTTTACAAATATTAATAGTTTACGTATAACAGTTCTCATATGTAAAAGTTAATTTTACATTTTGTTGTGTAAAAATACATTCCGAGTGTAATATTGTTAGAAATACATATTTAATGTAATTTTACATGTAATTTAAATTACACAAATAACTCAGTAATTATTACATGAAATTATATATTAAATGAAAATTACATGAAATTTTACAAATATTAATAGTTTACGTATAACAGTTTTCATATGTAAAAGTTAATTTCACATTTTGTTGTGTAAAAATACATTCCGAGTATAATATTGTTAGAAATACATATTTAATGTAATTTTACATGTAATTTAAATTACACAAATAACTCGGTAATTATTACGCAATTATTTCATGTAAATTTACAGTTTTTTTTTAAACTTTCTGGCCACATACCGAAGTATGTAGGTGTAGGAAAGTAAAGTGATCATGAAAAAAATTAAAGTTTTATTTTTCCCTGATTCGTGGAGATCCGTTGACCCCAGGACAAAAATCGGCTGTTTGGTCTGATGTGTGTGTATGTGTGAACAAAATTGCGGGCAAACCAATCAACCTATGGGGATGAAATTTGGCATCTGGGCAGATGACCATCTAAATACTGATTTTAGCAAAAAATTATCTCTATGTTGTCCGAAGATGTTTCGACTTTCCTACAAGGTTCGCCAAAAAAATTTCTTCTATCACTTCTTCAATCACCATCATAAAAATAGAACCATGCTGCTCCCATCACGCTGACACTCTGTATTGACAATATAAACTTCAATATTGAAATTGAAGTTAAATGTCATCGAAATTAAACAATTCCCACTTTCCGATCAGAATTACTTTTACTATCGACGAGTTCTACGAAAACGTAATGTATATGGCCGGAAAGTTGTGCGATGCGAATTTAATGCACCGAATTTTTTAACAGTGTAACAATAGTTACGAACAGTTCTCAATTTTTTAACCTGAAAACGTCTGATTTTATAAATAATAGTATATTATTCAATGAGCGCATATGGAGGCTATTATACGCGAGGGCGAAGTTTACGTAGCGAGACGCTAGTCGAGCGGAGTAATCGCCCGAGCATATAATAGCGCATATGCGCGAATTGAATACTATACTTTATCCGCGACGACAAAATTTAATTTTTATACTGCAGTATGGCTTTCAAACTTAAAAATTCAACCATGGAATTC
>JARJEB010029976.1:0-12484 GCA_030264535.1 Liometoxenus newtonarum
TTATACGTATAAAAAGATAGCTCGATTCACTCTTTTTGGAATAACCGAACGACTAAAGAGCGTGTGAGTGAAAAGAGTCAATAGAGGAGAATAGCCGAATGCAGCTTAAATATACACCTTAGAAGTTCCACATAAAAGGTTTTACCATAAATTAATAAGTCAATGATATATTGTTATATAACTGCACTGATTTGCTCCACGACCTCCTCGAGACGGTGTGAAAAAGTTGCACTGAACCTGCACTGAGTGCGCACACCCAGTGTTAAATGAAAAACGCTATTAATATTTGTTGTTGTCATTACTCATTACAAATAATCTTAACCCTTGCCACCCACGTCTTTGTTCTTATGCGTGATCTGCGTTTTAGAATTGAAAAGTTACACCACAGTCGCTTTCCTTTTGATTGTTTGGGCCGCCTCGTGTAGCCAAATGTTTGTTCCTTTTACTAAGTTGTGCTACTCGTTCAAACTCTTTACTCAGTCTTCTCGAGCCCTCACTCCGCCTTCAAAAACCCCAAGTTTTTTTCTGGGGCTTCAAGCCCGAATTCACAAATACGTCAAAAACGAGTTCACAAAAAATACTTAGAAATACATAAAAATACTTAAAAATATTTAAGTATTTTTAAATATTTGTAAGTATTTTTTAAACAAAGCCTGAATTTTGGCTGGTGGCACCACAAGCGTAGACCGTTGGGTCGTGCTCCTGTTCCATTCGGGGCGACTCTGGGGCGACACTCACTTCACAAGGCAAGCTACTCATGTTACACTTGTTTGGGCAAACTTGTCTAGTGCTTTTGGTTTGGGTACACTCTAGCTGAAGTAGTACGTTCCAATTCCACTCTTTAAAGCGCCCAAAATGGAACGCGGCCTTAAGCAAATAAATAAATAATAAATTTATGAGTCAATTTATCTCCAAATTTTCTTATCGAGATATCTATTAATTGTTAGTAACATAAGGATGATAAAATAATACGTATTACCATAACAGCAAACAATCCGAAATAAAAATCCATGTTTGGAGTGATTTGTCGTTGTCGTTTGTTGCTATTTTGATGATTAGTTGTCAAATATCACAGAACCATTCCATAAAAAAATATCAAAATTTATTGTGACACATTCCCGTGATTAAATTCATATCTCAATAACAAACTTGACCAATCTACAACCGAAAGAAGAAGACTCCAATTATTGAAGTGATGAGATCGCCGCGATCATGAATTTTGATGATGAATACTTGTTTGAAGATTCCGGTAATGAGACCAGTGGTGATGATGTTGATTTTGGTGTTGAAGCTGATGGCTGTTCCAACACCAATCTACCAAACTACGAAGAGGAATATCAGTATGAGGTGTTATCAACCGAACAAATCGTACAGCATATGATTGATTGTATTAAGGATGTCAACACCGTTGTCCAAATACCATCAACAACAACACGAATTTTACTCAACTACTTCAAATGGGACAAAGAAAAGCTCATGGAAAGGTTCTACGATGGCAACCAGGAGGATCTCTTTAAAGAGGCACACGTTATAAATCCTTACAAAAAACCTACTTTGCCTGTTAAGAAGAATCCATCGAAGAAATTGAATAATGGAGGTGGTTCGTTGGGTTTTTGCTATACTGTTTATTTTTTTAATTGTGTCATTAACCAGGTATACAATTGTAGGTAATACGGAAGAATGTGATATTTGTTTTATGGTACTGCCACTTTCAGAAATGACGGGTCTGGAGTGTGGACATAGATTTTGCTATCAATGTTGGAATGAATATTTGACCACAAAAATTATGGAGGAAGGCGTTGGGCAAACGATTGCATGTGCAGCACACAATTGCTCCATACTCGTTGATGATCAGGCTGTGATGCGATTAGTTAAAGACAGTAAAGTGAGACTTAAATACCAACAGCTCATCACCAATAGCTTTGTGGAATGCAATCGGTTATTGAGATGGTGCCCAAGTCCTGACTGCACGTTTGCTGTTAAAGTAAATTTATCTTCAACCCAAAACATATTTAATAAATAATGTTATAAAAATTTGTAAAGTGGTATTTGTTCCAGGTTTCTTATGTTGAATCGAAGCCAGTATCTTGTACCTGCGGCCATACATTTTGTTTTGCGTGCGGAGAGAATTGGCATGACCCTGTGCGCTGTAACATTTTACATCGTTGGATAAAGAAGTGCGATGACGATTCAGAAACATCGAATTGGATCGCTGCAAATACAAAAGAATGTCCAAAATGTAATGCAACTATTGAAAAGGACGGCGGTTGTAATCATATGATATGCAAAAATCAAAATTGCAAGGCGGACTTCTGTTGGGTCTGTTTAGGACCATGGGAACCTCATGGTAGCAGCTGGTACAATTGTAATCGGTACGATGAGGATGAAGCGAAAGCAGCACGCAATGCACAAGAGAAATCCCGTGCGAAATTGCAACGTTATCTATTTTATTGCAATCGCTATATGAATCACATGCAGTCCCTGCGATTCGAACACAAGTTGTATATGTCCATCAAGGATAAGATGGAAGAAATGCAGCAACACAATATGAGTTGGATCGAAGTGCAATTCCTCAAGAAGGCAGTCGATAATTTGTGCGAATGCCGGCAGGCGCTCATGTACACGTACGTGTTTGCGTTCTACTTGAAGAAAACGAATCAGTCTGTGATATTCGAGGATAATCAAAAGGATTTAGAGACCGCCACCGAAATGCTTAGCGAATACTTGGAGCGTGACATTACGCAAGAGAATCTTGTCGATATCAAACAGAAAGTCCAAGATAAGTATCGATATTGTGATGGGAGACGGAAAGCATTACTTGAACACGTGCATGAGGGTTACGAGAAAGACTGGTGGCAGTATTCCGATTGACAATTAATGCGCGCTCCGCGAGCTCCTTTTTGATTATCTTACAATGATATTTACATATATGATTTAGATATTACTATGTAATAGACTAAAGACCTAATTTATTTTTTCAAAGTGGGTTTGAGGATGTTTAATTAATCACTTTAATATAAATCATCTTGTTACTTTTTATCATTTTACGTCGTTCACATCCAGCGTTTCGGTAAATTGCGGAATTTTCTAACTATTTTTGTGCATTGCACACATCTGAAGTCAGGTCAGCTTACGTATTATAATGTAATTCTAATTTTCTTTACTGTTTTTGTTTCTTTGTTGCAGGTTCGTCCCCTGATTTATCCTCACCATTTTTATTTTCCAAAATATTCTTCGGCTGTGTCTTTGAGTACGCTGGCGTGATCCAATACGGATTCTCAGCCGCCTCCTTGGCATACTTCAAAATAGCTTCCCTTGGGTCCTGATCATCATCAACTCGTTTACTCAGCCCTAAGTTCCGAATAACAAAACTGCTCAAAGTGCCACCACTTGAAGCAACGCGCCCGCCTTGCCCCGACGTGATTGGTAAGTCCGGCCGTTTGGACTTGACCGGATCCAAACGATCCTTTTCCATTTGCTTCCTACTAGTTTTGCGTCGTTCCTGCCTAAAGAGCGGCAAAGCATGTGGCGTAATCACTTGCTGCGTACTGATAACTTCCGTATGTTGAACTTTCCGTTGGGTTTTCGCCGCGCAGAGCGTAGCACCACGCATGCTACGCTTTTCATCATAGAAACATTTAACTATACCATTTCCCGTACCCACAAAGATCTGATTCAGTTTGGGATGCCAAATAGCTTTTATTACGTGTGAACTACCAACTTCCAGTTTCCGTCGAAGTTGAAACGATCCTGAATCGTAGAATAGCAAATAGCCGACTTTCTCGTCCTTGCGCAGCGAGGTGCAAGTAACAACCATGCGGTCGTCCGGTGAAAATATTGCGTCAGTCATGTCATACCGAGAAAATAAGCCTGCTACTTCATTCACGGACTTTTTAAAATAACGCAAGTCCCATAATTTCATCGTGTCATCCGTACTTCGACTGAGTAAATGCTGCCCTACGTGTGAGTAACATACACTGCTCACTTCAATGGGCTGATGTGCATTGCGACACATGCTTGAAGGCGATACAGTGCTCCGTCGCAAGTCCCACAGTTGCAATGACCCGTCCGCGCAACCAAAACCAAACGTTCCTCCGTCTCGACTGTAACAACAAGCAGTTGGTGCTGTTTTCAAACCATTTTGTGCTCGACACTTTATTAAATTCTTATGTGACTTTCCTCCGCTGTATACATCCCATGATCGAGCTGTACCATCCGCGGATGTTGTTAAAAACTCTTCGCGAGATACTGGACTCCATGCGCCACTCAATAAACTTGCGGTGTGGCCAGCAGTACGCGCTTGATCTGATAAATACATGTCCCCTTTTACAGTTTCTAACTTTTCAAAACCATCACGATCAACGACTTTAGCTTGAGCAGCACCTGATACGACTAGGAGCAGATCGCCGGTGCCTGAGTAATGTAAACTGCGTATTGGGTGATTGTCACATGGTTGAAGTGTGCGGAATGAACGCATACCGGAATCCATACCGGCGAAGTCCCAAAAGGAAACATCATAGTCAACAGAACCTAACGATCAACAGTTGCAACGGTAAGAACATTTTGTTTTTAATTTAGCCTGATTCAGTGATGGCAAGTCGTTTTGCATCGGTTCAAGTAAACACGGTTTGCACCGGGTGCAATCAAACGTTTGCACCCTGAGGGTACAATCAAATTTCCGCCATAACCTTAAAATTTACATTGCTTTCTACTCTGAGTAGTTCCAACCTGCTCAAAGTACTTCCGAACTCCTCGGAGTAGTTAGAGTGACATATCGAACGCATAAAATGGGTGCAAATAGTAGCACCGAATTCACCCTCATTGCATCTAGTGCTTTGGGTGCATAACCGTTTGCACCCGGTACAAATATCATCACTGGACCTGGTTTAAAACGTTATAAAATACCTGAAGCTAATCGTGCACCGCTTGGATCACAACTTAAAGCTGTTACTGCTTTGTTACCATGAGTCATCGAAACTTCGTGTGAACATGGTATGAATGTTTCTCCTTCGTCATCATCACTATCATCTTCATCTTCTGATTCTTTGTCTGAGTTAACGGTTTTCGTTGATTTAGATGGTAATTCGTCTTTTGTTTCAACAAATTCTGTGAATTAAGGCATTTTAAAGCAACTATATCAAACCGACACACTCCAATGAACATAAAATAATAGCAAAATGAACATTTCAATTTACAATACCTTTAGGAATAGGTGGTCCGATGAAATCATCTTCATCATCCGTACTTGAATCTTCGTTTTCACTGTCTTTTGCTGTATCTGTGCCTGAAACTAATTTTTGATCGATTTCCGCGGGTTTTGTAATTTCGCGTGCGGTTTTCTTAACTTGTTCCACCATTTCCTAACAATAACAAATGTAAAAATTCATTGTTGTTTCGTTTCGAGACAACTTACTTGAACATCAAATGACTTAGCTTTCTTTCCAAATGAACTAATGCCCATAACATCTTTCATTTTCTGCGATTCAGTGTCGTCTTCCAGAGTTTCAATAACTTGTGGTCCAAATGTACCAATTGTTCCAGTGGCTTTAAGTTGTTTGGCATTTTGTGCAAAGTTCGCACTTATCTTGCCAAACGCTATCTTTTTATTTCTATTCATTTTTTTTAACTTAATACTCGTTTTTAATAAATTATTTGGATGTTATTAACTTTGTATCTCGCTTTGTATTTACTTCAAACTAGGTTATGTTTATACCGTAATGTCAAATAAATGTCAAATTGGCATTGACAGTTATGGAAAAAGCTGCATTTCTTTGTGCTTAACTTTTTGCACGCGTTAAAGTTTAAGCTATTTCTTTGTACCATTTCACACTAAAAAGTTAAACTTTTTTAACCATCGGCAGAGAGAGTTGTGACTTCGAGTTTTACCGCCAGATTTCACGCGTTTAAATTTGAGATTACCATTTCTGCTTTTCGTTTTTGTGCAAGAAAAATATCGATTTTTCCGATCCAAGCGAGAAGTTGCTGAATATTGAAGGGCAAATTTATATGTTTGAATTGAAAAGTAAGTACTTAAAGTTCTGAAAACGATCACGTGCACCATCAGTTTCACGCACCGTTTCTTTGCTTTCACTTTAACTCGTCAGAAAAGTTACTTACAAAGAAATGCACCTAAAGGCAGTATTGCGCATGTGTAGTAATTAGTTTACAAATTACACGCGATCGGTGCGGCGCCACAACCCTTCTTTTCTAGCAGGTCCCGTCAACAAACATGGTAGGTTTGCAGTTTTCTGAATAAATCCTAAAATATTGCCGTCATCCTTCATAACTTTGATAACTTATAAAATTGGATTAAAGATTTCGATTACGTTTTGAATTATTATGGTGATATTTCGTTTGTAGGGTATTGATATCAATCACAAACACGACCGTAAGGTTCGGCGCACAGAACCTAAAAGTCAAGATGTATACTTGCGTCTTCTCGTCAAGGTATGTTCACTTTATTATCCTAAAATCATCATAAATAGAGTGATTTCATTGGTTTTTGTAGCTTTACAGATACTTGGCTCGTCGTACAAACGCCAAGTTCAACAAAGTCGTACTGAAACGTTTGTTCATGAGCAAGATCCATAAGCCGCCAATTTCAATTGCAAGAATTGTACGCAACATGAAGAAACCTGGTCGTGAAGGTTTGACTGTTGTCGTAGTCGGCACTGTTACTGATGATTCTAGGATCTGGGAAGTTCCGAAAATGACAATCTGTGCATTGCATTGCTCTGAGAAAGTTCGTGCTAGAATTATCAAATCGGGTAAGCAAGCAATTTAGACAAATATTGTTTGTGCCTTTATTAAAGATGAATTCATTTGTAGGTGGTGAAGTAATCACCTTCGATCAGTTGGCTTTGAGAGCACCAACTGGCAAAAAAACTGTCCTAATGCAAGGTAGACGTAAGGCGCGTGAGGCAGTTAGACACTTTGGACCAGCTCCAGGTGTTCCACACTCGCACACCAAACCGTTCGTATTGTCGAAGGGCCGTAAATTCGAAAGAGCCCGTGGTCGCAGGAAGTCTTGTGGTTACAAGAAGTAAATTAATATGTTATTTCTATAAAAACAAAACATTTTGTTTCTGTATTACTTGAAATAAATCATGTACAGAAATAATAGTTCTATACGAATAACAAATGACATATTTATGCAGTTAACAGTTGATGATTGATAAAAGATTTTGTTTTTGATCTTCGTTATCATACATTTATTCATATCCTAATTTAAGTTGCAGTAATTTTAATTAAAATTCATCATCATAACTTTATTAAAGACTTTTCAGTCTTTTTTTTAACCATTGGCGTCAGTTGACCCAGACGTCCAGGCTTCCCTACACCTCTTTGGTGGTCTCCCTGGTAGCCTCCCCTCGGTTTTCCGTCTCGCTGATTTTATTAGTTGGTGCGGCTGTCTCCTGTTAATATGCTTGTTATTAAAATTCAATTATGTAATTACAATATACAGTTTTTATTGTCGAATTAAGCAAAAAGCTTTGTAAAAGTTTCAATTTCTACTGAAACTGTTAATTTTTCGAGGACAGAAGCTAAATTTGGTCAAGGTTTTGTTTTCTTTGATATGCGCCATACTGTAACCCTCAATACACTCTCCAGTTTTCCTCTGGCTTGCCTGTGAACACAATTCAGGCAAAATCATAAAACCGCGCGAATTTGGCCTGCGCAGGCAAATCCGAGTAAAACGCGGACTGTGAATTTCTATAACTGGGTTCGGCTATTCAAGTCTAATCCATTTAATCACTCTAAACGCTCTTTAGTCGTTCGCAATTCCACAGCTGCGTTCGGGTAATTATACGTATAAAAACGATAGCTCCATTCACCCTTTTTGGAATAACCGAACGACTAATGATCGTTTAGAGTGAAAAGAGAAATAGAAGCTGCGTTCGGCTATTCAACTCTTTTCACTCTAAACGCTCTTTAGTCGTTCGGCTATTCCAAAAAGAGGTATCTGCTATCTTTTTATACGTGTAAAAACTCCACTCCAGATCCACTCCAACTCTGTCTGAATAGCCGAACGCAGCTCAAGAAGAGTGAATGAAGCTCTCTTTTGGAATAGTTTGGTAGTAGTCGGAGAAGTTCGGTACTGCTCGGTATAGTCTGCAACTGCTTTGACTAGTAACTTTGGGTGTAACAAAACCGCGAATGAAACAGTTTTCTCAAAGTTTCAGCATCTAGGTTAAGTGTCAAAGTCAAATGGTCAAAACACTTCCCACGTGTTTTCTGTTGTTCTAACATTTTTGGACTTCGTTGTAGCCACAATCACGATGAGTAAAAAGTCTTCCTGCGAAATAATCCTAGGCACTTACGAAGAGTTCCTTCTTGGATTCAAATACACAAAAAAGGTTTGTTTGAATGCTATTTTTTAACAAATATTTAATAATTTAATATTTCGCCTTTTCCAGGCAGAAGAACCTGAACAAACATTCGCAGTCCATAGCCATGTAGGCAGTATCCGCTGTGTGGCCCAATCAGGCGACCACCTCGCTTCCGGAGGCTCCGACGACAGAATTGTAGTCTACAACTTAAAAACACGAAAGCAACATTGTCTTCTCGACCACCACAAGGGAACAGTCAACTGTCTACAGTTCACCATCGAACGTAAACATTTGATGACCGGTGGCCAAGATGGAATTTTATCTCTAGTGCGAGTAGGTAGCTGGATATTGGAAAAGAGCTGGGAGAACGCCCACAACGGCGCGGCGATATTGGACATTGCGATGCATTCATCAGGCAAGTTGGCTGTGACCCTTGGAGCTGATTCAACTCTTCGCACTTGGAATTTGGTTAAAGGCAGACAGGCATATATTATCAATTTGAATAGCAAATCGAAGGAACCTAGATGTTTGCACAGCATCAAATGGGCACCTGATGGGATCCGATTTGTGTTAGCTGGTAGTAAGTACACAGATATCTGGAGTATAGCTACAGGCGGCGTCTTGAAATCTATTGAACACAAACATAAAATTAGCAGTTGCATTTGGCAATCTGATGAGAAAATTATAGTAGGCTACGATGATGGTAACATTGCGGTTGTTCACGTTGAAACGGAAGAGTTTGATGTGCGTAAGGCACATGAAAGTCGAGTTAAGTGTTTGTCATTGTTTGGTAAAACGTTGATAACGGCTAGTAGCACTGGCGAAATTAAGGTTTGGAGTACCAAGTTTAAAGAGTTATGTGTGGCAAATCCTGGTTGTCGATTTACATGCATGTGTGTTGTGCCTGATGAGGTCGGCGTTGCGGAATCTTCAATAATTGAAGCAAATGAATGTGTTATTGAAGTAAATGAAGTAACGGACGAAGATGTTGTGGAGAGTCCTTCAAAGCGAAAGAAACATGACAAAAAATCTACAAATATAAAGATTAAGCAGGAAGATATACAAGTAGAACAAGTTAATATAATAAAAGAAGACCTAGTTGCAGAGATACATGATACAAAAACGATTTTAAAGAAGAAGAAGATGAAAAACGGCAAGAAATCGCTATAAAAATGATATAACTGTCAACAATTGTTAATAGATCAGTGTATTTCAGATATGTGTAATTTTTTTCTATCCCCTTATCCTACTTAATCTAAAATCTAAGACTATTTTATCCTGAATACATTTTCCGGAAATGTTCGATTTCTATTGGCGTTTTCGACCTCGTTTTCGATTTATGCACTCGGGCAGAACTGAACTCGGCTAGTGGAGGTAAGTGCATGTACTGGATCTGAAAAACTGCTATTTCTGCCCTGGCACAGTTGAACTAAGCCGTACATGCAATAACAGCACACTAGTGCATCTCGATATAATCAATATAAATACTTTAACGGAACGAAACTTCTAGTAGGGCAATATTAAATTATAAGTCGAGCACTCAGACCTGCACTCAGTGTAAAAAAACAACGACATTAATCGCGTTTCCGACTTACTGCACTAGTGCAGACTGTGCGCACTGAACAAGTGTTCGGCATATTTTTTCAATCACCAGTGCAAGTGCACCCAGTTGCTCGTGTTCGTCTTATTTCAGTTTTTAACTCAAGGACATGAAAAGAACACTCAGTGCATATATTTTTGCACAAACTCTTAAGACGGTGCAAGCAGTGCAGTGCAAGTGCAGAACTGATTCAACCCAGTGGACATTTCTCAAGTGTCAATGTAAGCACTCGTCAGTGCTAGTGCAGTAAGTTGGAAACGCCATCATTGAAGCTGCTCTCGATGTACTTGCTCTAAACTCCTTGGTGCAATTCAGAACTACTCAGAGTAGTTTCGCTCAACATTGAATGCAACAATGCAACTCTTGGGTGATAGACAAGGGTCAACTGCTCTGTAAGTGTAAAGTGCACTTGTAATAGCAATGGCGGCATTCTATGTTATTAGCTTTATCACTTTATTTTCGTAAACATTTAGCTTAATTGTAACAATGATTATTTGACTCGATTTATTATACTGCCATAAATAATGATTTTGGTGAAGCCACCATGGGTTCGTCACGAAGGTAACTTCTTAAACAAATCTGTGTACATTAACCTCAATATTCCAAAGCCAAAGGAAACAACAAAAAAAAATTATTTTTAGATGACAAACCAATTTTCTCCGTGGATATACATCCAAAAGGTGGTCGCTTTGTTACCGGTGGACAAGGTGGTCAGGGTGGGCGCATCGTGATTTGGAATATCAATCCCATACTGAATGAAGCCGAGGAAACCAACGACAATGTTCCCAAGCAGCTCTGCCAAATGGATAACCATTTGGCTTGTGTAAACGTGGTTCGATGGAGTTGTCAGGGCCACCTTTTAGCATCCGGTGGTGATGATAAACTCGTAATGATATGGAAACTTAGTAGAGAAGGTTCATCGACTGTATTTGGAGGAGGTGGCAAAGTAAATGTAGAAACGTGGAAATGCACACATACCCTCAATTCTCATAATGGTGATGTATTGGATCTTGCCTGGGCACCACATGATGGTTGGCTGGCATCGGCAAGTGTTGACAATACTGTTATTATTTGGAATACGCATAAGTTTCCAGAAAAGGTTACAGTTTTAAAGGGGCACACTGCAATGGTCAAGGTAATTTAGAAATTCTTTTATTATTATTATTATTTTTGAATATAACTTAAAAATTAGGATTTTAGGGTGTAACCTGGGATCCAGTTGGAAAGTACATTGCGAGTCAATCGGATGATAAGTCACTAAGAGTATGGAGAACAGCAGATTGGCAGCAACAAGAAGTGGTTACCGAAGCGTTTCAGGATTGTTCAGCGACTACGCACGTTTTGCGTTTGTCCTGGTCACCGGATGGCCAGTACTTGGTATCGGCTCATGCAATGAATGGTGGTGGGCCTACCGCACAGATTATTGAACGGGAAGGATGGAAACAGGATAAGGATTTTGTTGGACATCGAAAAGCCGTCACTTGCGTGGTAAATTAATGAAAACTTCATTAATTATTTCATCCTTGTTATTAAAATTGTACATTATTTTGATATGCAGCGCTTCAATTCAAATATTTTGAAAAAAATTACACCAGGCAGCTCCAAAACTCAACAATACTGTTGCTGTGCAGTAGGCTCCAGGGACAGATCAGTCAGCGTTTGGCTAACATCATTAAAACGACCATTAGTTGTAATTAAAGACTTGTTTGATGATAGTGTCCTGGATATTTCGTGGAGTAGCAATGGACTTCATTTGTTGGCATGTTCTTGGGATGGAACAGTCGCTTGCATAATTTTCAATAAGGATAGCATTGGAATTCCGTTGTCTGAAATTGAAAAGGATTCTCTGTACGAAAGAATGTACGGAAAGTCGTTGCAACGCAACTTAATGAATACGAGTTTCGTTGGGAGTCAAATAATTGAAAATCCAGAGTTGCTTTCAGCCATGGAGGAAATTAATAATGATATTAACAAAAAACATGCGAAACCAGTAAGAATAACTATTGATATTCCGAAAGTCACGCCAGCAGTACAAATGGATTCGCCAAAGGCTAGTAGTGTTTTGATGCCTTCGAACCAACAACTTGAAACGCGTCTGCCGAGTGGAAAACGAAGAATTACCCCGATGTGTTTAAAACCTGTACCATCAACACCAACAAAGTAAGTACTTTCAAGCGGTTCCATAAAGGAAGAGAACATGAAAAAACACGTGAAAGAACAGGACATGAAGGAACAGAACATGAAAATAGAGAACAGTGAAAAAATAGAAGAACACTGAAAAAACAGAACAGAGAAAAAGGAGAACACTGAAATAACAGAACATTGTTAAAATAGAACACTGAAAAATGAGAACAACGGGAAAAAGTCGTCAGACTGAAATGTGGCTGCGAACCAAATCAAGTAGGTACGCTAAAACCAAGTACGTTTTGTGACTAACCCTTTAGTTCGGTTTGAGTGGCTTGCAGTAAACCAATTCGGGTGAAATTACGGAGGAAACACACAAATGACACAAAATAATCAAACTTTCCCGTTGTTCTCATTTTTCAGTGTTCTA
>JARJEB010029981.1:0-10842 GCA_030264535.1 Liometoxenus newtonarum
CAACTCTCTCTGAAAATCTGAACGCACGTTCAGTTCAATAGATGACGTTTAAGATTGTGACATTCACATTCAGGCAAGCGTTCTGCTTGACGTAAGAAAAATCCTCAAGAGGTATTAATACCTATAATTGACTCGTGTTAAGCTCATAATTCGCGAGTGGTGATAATGGCTGTCATATGTGCCTGCCACACATAGTAATCGCTGTTTTACGTGGTCGTCGCGGATAAATTAATTAATTTGATCGTGCATTGCCACTGCCTTGAATTCGACAAGTTTATTTTAGCTGCGAACATTGCGTACGCTACGTGCACGGATTCAGTGCCGAGATGAGACGACCTTGTGTAAAATTGAGCTAAATCGTGACAAATGTGAACAAAATTCCAGCCGAACCGAGCAACTTGTTGAAATGAAACAAGGTACGCGGGTTCAGTGCCGTAATGGGACGAGCTGGTTCGAAATTGAGTAAAGTAGGTTGAAAAAGAAGGGCACTTTACTTGAATGTCAAAACATAAATTTGCATATAATCGCATAAATATTGCAACCAGGCAAAAATGTAGAGCTTAGCATTCTCTAATTTCAATTTCTATAACATTTTTTGGTAGGAAGCATAGTTTGTGAGATATTAATCCCTAAAGTATAAAATTTGTAACAAACTCAAAACAATGAACGGCCAGAATATTAACACACTATAATTCAAAATTGGCGAATGAAGGGTATGAAGGTGTAATTGAATTTTTAATAGTTTTCTACTAAAACTGTCTTTTGTTTTAGTAGTGCAATCATAGCAACAATTTTCAGTCGGGACACCGTACAACATTCCAATACCAAGTGTACCTACATGACGAAAGTATTTACAGTGACAAAAAACTCTGGAAGGGATTGGCACGATAGTTTTTTGTTTCTGCACCTAATTTCGTCATGTAATTACACTAAGTATCGGAAAGCTGCGCGGTGTCCCGTACTGTTGTTTTTATTTAATTTTTTTTAATTTTAAATTTGCAATTTCATGCATTCTACTCAAGGACGCCTTTACAGCTACAAACAAGTGTTAGTTATTACTAAATTACTAAATTTAGGAATAACATCAATAACATCGTCCGATGATAAGCGAAATCCAACTTCCAAAAAACACTTTTACACAATGTTAAAAATATGTTGCGTACACAAATTTTATTAATAGTCATTAAATGTTAATATTTTCCAAAGAAATGGAATTTTTTTTATATTTCATGAATCATTCTTCTTTGAAACACTCTGTATATCTGTAAATTAGAAGATATAAAGGAATAGGAAGGAAAACAGATTTTAATTATTGATTGTGTTAATTTAATTCTCTCTTCAGTATTGATTAATTACTAGTTATATAAAGTTCATGTTCACAGACAGTAAAGAATAGAAAATCTTCCTTCAGTAAAATATTAACATTTATTACAAGTCTTAAATCATATGGAGGATAGGGATAGCAAATGTGCAAAAAAAATATCAATAATTGTTATTTGTTATCTTGATATTTCATGTTTCATGTTCAATGTTGAAGAACCTCCTAGTCCTATAGATACTATGATGTAATTAGATTTTATTAACAATTATTCTTTGCAGTAAAATGTAAGAATGCGCATCAAGAACAACAAGGAGGCAATTATTTAAAGGAAATTATTATAAAGGTGGAGTAAGTAATAAATTATTTTGATCTCAATTGTAAGAGGTCAAGATCACTGGAAAAGTAGAAATAATTTTGAATTTGATTATTTAATATTGATTTTAGGTTTGTTTCAACAAAGTAGCAAACTAGTTCGGAAATGTCCGACGCATGAGCAGTTTAAAAAAAAAACTTTGCTTTTTTAAAACTACTCATGCGTCGTACAGTTCGGTGCATTGTTGGAACAAGCCTATAATAATTGATATTGATTTTTGCAAAAAGCTATCTAAATAATTTCAGAAAAGTTTTCGATTTCTTCCCAAAACAATCAGCAGCATAAAAATAGAATATACGCACGTTCCTAGGGCGACTTTCATTCTAGGAATTGGCAATTGGCAATATAAAAACTTCATTTAAAAGTTGAAGGAATTTTTCGATTTTTTAAAACGTATTTTTAGAATTTTTTCGAATTAATTCTAGACTCACCGATTTTATAATTAAATTTTTTTTAAATACAAATTTCGTATGGAAGGTGCAAAATTATGCGGTGCGAATTCGATTGATTTTATTTCAATTTAGAATGTCAGAGCGTAAATTTCACAACCTTGAATTGAAGTTTGTTCAAAAATTTAAAATAATAGAATAAAATAGATTTAATTGCATTGCTTTATTTTTCATTCTCGTCTGTTGCTTTGTTGCATATGAAAATTCTTAACAAAATGGCACAAAATTCCACAAAAAAATATATCGATAAATTCATCAATCACACCGCTTCAACTTTATTATATAATGAAATTTATTTGTTTTTCGTGTTTGAATATTTTCTTCTACTAATTAATGGTTATCACAGCCTGTCGATCGTATCATACTTTAGAATCTCTTGTTTCCTGGTCCTGATTGACCTTCTTCTGGTTGTGGATGTGCGGCAATCCAATCCAAAGCCCTAGCGATGGCAGCAGGAATTGGTGGTGGTGTTGGTGCGACTGGCAAATGAGCACCTTGTGGTTGGAAACCGTTTTCGTTGGCAACGTACGATATTTGCACAGGTGTGCCATCAGGAGCGGTGTATTGAAACGAGCCGGAAACTTCTTCTGCTTCGGCCTCTTTGTTGCCAGCATTCTTCAATACACCTTGTTCTTGGGCTGAAATACCGTTGCCAGTTTCATAGTTGTGTTGGTACGAACCATCGAAGTTGACTTCAGCGTTTTGTGAGAGAATTGGAATTGGATCGTTTGGCGAAGCTGCCAAAGCGAGAGCGCACAAAGCACTGAGAACAATCTGTAAATAAATAATGAATAGGTAAATAAAGTTAACAAAGAATTTAAATTTTATAATTTCACTTACGATTAATTTCATTTTCTTGTTTAGGTTTGGCTTGCTCGACAGTCGAAATCGATTTGATTTTCTTCGTTTGTGTGTCGCGCTATTTATTTTCGAGATTCTCCTTTAATCCTACCCAAAACCTGATTTTGATTGCAAAATCATATATTAATAAATACTTGAAAGAATTGAAAATAAATGCAATAATAAAAACAAGGACACATTTATTTAATAATAAAAACATCCGAATTTTAAACTAATTCTTAATTAATTGTGTTCATAAATCAAAATAATCTTTTCCAATTATATTTTTCTCATTAATATCGGTTCTTAATGTTTTAATTTGCAATCATCAATTAAATTTCGTTATTTTTCTATAGCTAATTTCATTGCTCTTAGACAACAATACAGATTTTGTAAAGAAAAGAGATTGGCCGCTAAAATATAGCGGTTACGATCGACTCGTCCACGGTCTTCGGCTGACATTTAAAGAAGCGACTGTGTTATTCCAGTCAAAGTGTAAGAGAATGTTGAATTCTGAATACGATTACCTCTGTTCAATGATAAAATGATTGTGAATGACGCCAAATGTAGGCGAGGTGCAAGAGCGAGAAGACATTTGAAAAGTGTAAAAAAAAATAGACGGCATTCTTATGACGATATGCTCTAAAAATTATGTAATAATCTTCAATTCATCAATTTATGTTCATAATTAATTAATTTTTCATTGGTTAATGATATAAATTATGTACTTTCATCACAAATCTACTGTTTCTATAGTTGCAACTATAGAAATATATATATTCATTAAAGTGTGTGAAGAAATTTTTCATTTCAAACTATTTCCGATGGAAAAATATAAAGAAAATAGAACTCAAGTCTGAAAATTACAGAAAAAAAAAAGATATTCAATCCGTTCATACCGTATACAGATTATTTCTAGTCAAATTTTATATTTTCCGGCCACAATCCGAAGGTAAGTATGTAGCTATAGAAAAGATAGGTTATCATGAAAAAAATCAAAGTTTTAATTTTTCCTGATTCGTAGAGATCCGTTGACATCAGTTTCAGAATCAACATTTTGGTCTGATGTGTGTGTACGTGTATGTTCAGTGGGTATGTGTATGAATTGCGGGCAAACCAAGCAATGTATTGAGATGAAATTTGGTATCTGGGCAGAAAATCGGTCGTGAAAGAAGGGCCCTTTACTTGCATGTCAAAACAAAAATTTACTTATAAGTTTTTCAGCTGTGTGGCAGGTACGGTACAATATTAATTCTTTAATCGATAAATGAATTACGCAAACAGTCGGGTTCTTGTTTCTAGGCTTCCTTTTACTGACATTTACCGAATGTAAATAATTTGTAATCATTATATTAGTACAACAACTCTCCGATGATAATGTTCATAAACGAACGTAAAAATTTACTTTTAATTAATTAGTAATTTGCACTCAAAAATCTGAGTATGGTCGTATCTTAGACTATAAAGTCAAATTAACCAGAAGTTACTACTTTCCAAAATAATGCAATAATATAATTTTAAGTTACAGTTATCGATAAATCAAGGAGAAAAACAATTACCAACTGAAAGAGTAAACTAAAGATTACACAGTTATGGAGGCAATTAAAATACAGCTCTTGGCCTTGATGGCTTGCAAAAACAACTGAAAATAGAGAATTCGAATCTTTAAAAGAAAGTCACTTACCTATAAGTAAATTTTTGTTTTGACATTCAAGTAAAGTGCCCTTTTTTACCGTTCGATTTTGTTTATTTTTACACCAGGTTCAAATGAGCTGCCCAGATACCAAATTTTATTCGGATATGTTGTTTGGTTTGGCCGCAATTTTGTTTACTTACACACACACACACACACACACACACACACACGGACATCACTCCAAAAAGCACTTTTTCCTATTCAGGGAAGCGAGATTCGTGGATATCCATCATCTAACTTTCCTTACTATAACTTCGGTAAATCGGAAAGTAAAAAATAATCGTTAAATAAATAAAATTTCTTGCTGCAAATGCTGCACACAAATTGGAATTGGAAATTAACAATTAGTAGATATGTATGTACCAAGCTACCAATTAAAAACAGATTCATTATTTTCATTTACAACTAAATTACAACACCTCTCTCTTTTGCCTCTTTCATTTGTTTAGTATTTAGTATTTATAGTTCGACAGCAATTCTGTCCTCGAAGAATACAAAATCACTGTTTGGGGCTGCCTTCGAATTTGACGCTTACACGCTTTAAGCGCTTATAAGCTTCGTGAGATCTTGTAATCGGCCAATTTGAACACAGCCCCAAACATTAGTCCTCTAAGAATACAAAATTTCTATTTGGGGATGCGTTCGATTATTACGCTTACACGCTTTAAGCGCGTATAAACTTCTTTGGTGCCAGCGACGATATGGAACGCAGCCCTAAACATTAGACAAAGCCTAGGACTGACTGGTTGTGGCATAATGTGATTCAAAAAGCTTCGACAAGTACTTCGACATGGCGATCGCGGCATATCAAGAAGATAAATGGAATAAGAAACAATTTAGTTGATATTTAAAATTAGAATCGTGCCGATGAATGATTATTAAACGTAAAACAACTGTTAGTTATTTATCGATTATTTCTCTACGCGCATGTTTCATACAATAAGTTGAATTATTCTGCTTATAGTTTCTTTTGTACTTGATTCACATTATTCTTTCTGAACTCGTTAAAAATCATCTGACATTTTCAAATTGAAAGAAAAAAAATTAAAATTTGATACCCAACATGTAGATTCCTACGAAATTTTTAAACCCATGAAATTTTAAATACATACACCTGTAAATGCCATTTCAATAAATATTACATAAATTTAAAAAAAAAACTAATCTTAAGGCTTGTACACAACTGTCGCAAACGTGAACTGGAAAGCAAACATACACGCGAAAAATGCTTAGTTTTTTTGACTGCTTTACGTTTTATTGTGCTTACCTTTGTAACGATCGAATTCCCGTTTATGTTTACGCTGGCATTCCCGTTCGCTTTTGCGTCAGTTGTACATAAGCCTTTATTAAAATTTTAACAACATTAATATCATATTTCTTTCTAATACCTTATTTAATTCATACAGTCAGTTCCATTCATATGTCGAAAATAAATTAAATACATTTTTCACCTGTGAGGTCGTCTGATGTGCAAACAAATAAATCAATACACTAGGACTACCTATAGATAAAATTTTTGAATGCTTTTCAATGTGGTAGACAAAATTCAGATGCGAAATATCATCTAGCAAAGCATAGGTCAAAATTGGAAAGAAAGAGTGATTAACATTTACACTGTAATAAATTTAAATTAGTGCCACTTAAGCTCGAAATTTTTATGTTTGCTGGCATTTTACTCTGACTTGCAATAATTGTACGAGTCTAAAAATTTAATAATTTCATTTAAAATATTTTTAGTTATAAATAAGTAAAGAAAAAAATATTATACAATTTTTATCATTTATCTAAAGGGCTATTGATAAAAATTTGAATTACTTGGGAAATCGCGAGTTATTTCAATCAAGAAATGCATTTAATAAATATTTTTAATTTTTTTTAATTCACAAGAAAAGTTTTCTCTTGCTGGGGATCGAACCCAGACCTCTAGCATATTTAATGCAGTGTTCTACCAATTAGAACCTGGGTATAGGGGAAAATTATTCTTGTAAATATTTGGTGTTTTTAAAATATGAATTTAAAAATTTTAATTAATAGTATGTATGAAAGAGAGAGATGGGAGATGCATTTCTTGATTGAAAAAAAATATATATTTTTCTAATTACCTACATAAATAACTGTACGATTGAAAGAAGCATGAAATTAACGAATAGAATTAAAAGTTTTAATAAGAAAAAGACACTTAAAATTTAAATGACAACGAATCCGAGCTGGATGTGTACATAAAATTAGATATTCTTGCCAACACCAAGTCATACTTTTTTAAACGAAGATTTTCTTCTATTTAGAAGAATAAATTTTAACATGTTATGTATTTATGTTATGTTTCAAGTGAGTCCCGGAAAATTTCCCGAAAACAATTGACCGAAATAACAATTGCCCGAAAGGATAGTTGCCTGAAAATAAAATTCCCCGAATTACAATTGACCGAAATGAGAATTGACCGAAAATATTATTTTGTTAAACCGAACTGTAAGGGAGTTAGTCCTTGTTGGGGTTAACGAGAAGTTAGTGATAAACACACAAAACGTACTTGGTTTTAGCGTACTTGGTTTGGTTTTTGAGTTTTTCGGGCAATTCTTATTTCCGTCAATTGTAATTCGGGGAATTTAATTTTCGGGCAACTATGCTTTCGGGGAATTGTTATTTCGGTCAATTGCTTTCGGGCAATTGTTCTCGGGCAATTCTCCTAGATCCGTTTCAAGTTATAAAAAAAGTACCTAATATGAAAACAAAATTAATCTGAAATATGGAAGTACAAAAATGTTACCAAATTACACCCAGTAGACTTTAACTTTTTAACTTCTTTAATGTTGTAATGGAAAGTTCTGTAGACAAATCAAGTTGAAATTGAAATTTATTAAAATAAATAAATTTCAAATAATTCTTAAAGAGAGTTTCTTTGAATATATTTTATTGATCGTTACTGAACATAAATGAACCAGGAAGCTTTAACTTTTATTCGTTTGTGTAACAAACTCAATAATTTATAAAAAGTTTCATTGAATAATTATTTCAATTGTATATATTTATTGACTTCTGTAAATTATTAATAAATAATCAATTAAATGTTAAATTAATACATCAATTGCTCAAGAATGACTGGCTTTGTTATTATACATAATGTTCATATCTTTGTTTCTTCTAAGACAGAGGTTCTCAAACTTTTGAGGGTTGAGGCCCACTTTTGAAAATTATCGCATTTCTCGTGACCCATTCTCTTAAATGCGTTTGGTTTGGTTGAACTACATTCAGAATATTTGCAACCTACCCAAAATCGGCTTGCCACCCATCGAGCCATGAGTTTGAGAACCCTTGCTCTAAGACATCTTCTGTAAATAGTTGGATCGCATTGTTTAGAAGATATCATTGAAGAAGCATTGTTTTTCGATGGTGATTTTCTGGATCTGGATAAGTGGTAACGAGTAGGACCCAGTATACAATAAAATCAATTATTTCAAAATAGAAAAACCATCTTCATCGTAATAATAATAATAATGCTAATTAATGTTTTCGGATTGAATACCACACGCAGAACGCCTATCTTGACTTGACTGCGTGACACAAGATTATAAAATTATGCAAATTGCACGAATGCGCAAGAAGATGAAAAAGACGTCTTCTTTACTTTATATCTTACTTCTTTTTTTGTTTCTTTCCTTGTTAACATTTCTCTAGGTAAGTATATATTTTCCATTAAGTATTTGCATTTATCGGCGACCGGCGTTCGGCATTCGGCCGCATTTAAATCCTGATTGCACAAAACTTTGTGCGATCAACTCACGATTTACAAACCAAGAAAATATCTAAATATATATAATATATTATCCAATGTTAGGTATGTTATACATACCTATTTAATTATGCACTTTTTTCATTGCAGTTTAGTCCTGGTCTTATAAAGGTTAAATTTTTACATTTAATTATGGCAATTTTTTATTAACTCAATAGATTTTCAAACGGCAATTTATTGAAAAAAAATCATTAATTTTAATTAAATAAATTTTTATAAAATTAATACTTATAGGTCAACCTTGTAAAATAATTGTAAACAGGACCAAATATTATTTTATTTGAAGTTTGGTTTAAGTGGACGTTCACTGAAGTTGGCAAAGATTGTCGCTTACCTTAAACGATTGAACTTAAATCGTTTCCTGAATTTTTTTTAGAAATTCTGACCGTACCAAAGCAATAACATATTTTTTAAATGTATATACAACACTTTGTATTTGTATAGGTATACAAGTACTTACGTGTTTCAATGATGATGATGATTTGCTTCTATTCTTGTGCTTGGGAAATCTAATTTTTGAGGTAGGGCTAGGCAGGCACATCATGTCGAGATATATAAATAACTGCGTTCCCCACTGGTGCATCATCAGTCTTGCAAGTGACTTATAACAATTAACAACATCAATCAAGATGAATTCGATGGTAAGTACAATCAATAAGTGCAAATCTAAGTGACCAAAAAAAAAATGGATTATATTATAATTTTATTTTAAATTTATTTTCTTTCATCAGATCGTACTTTTTGCAATTGTTGGCTGTGCATTGGCCCAATACCGTCCACAACCTGGTGGCGGATCACAATCCGGCGCTAATATTGCCATCCTTCGTCAGGACTCTGACATCAACCCAGATGGATCTTACCAATGGAGGTTTGTACCATTTTTTTTTGTTTTTTTTTCTTTTTAAAATTAAATTTATTATTGTAGTTATGAAACTGAAAATGGAATCGCAGCTCAAGAACAAGGTAACCCCAAAGTAGCAGGACCGGAAGGCAATGCTATTGCTGCACAAGGATCATTTCAGTATACAGCTCCGGATGGTACTCCAATTAGTATCCAGTATACGGCTGATGAAAACGGATTCGTACCACAGGGTGCTCATTTACCAGTAGCTCCAGAAATTCCTCCAGCGATCGCCAGGGCTTTGGAATGGATCGCTGCTCATCCGGAACCGGAAGAAGGCAGGCCAGCTCCCCCTGGTGGCAGACGCTTCTAAGTCAGCGTTGTTGCCATTTCAACACTTCGCAGAGCAATTAAGATTACAATAACGAAAAACCCCCCAAATGTGTGATGCTACAATTTACAAATTACGTTTTATTAAAACGCGCATAAAAATGTTTTCATTTTAATGTAAATATATTTTTATAACTATTTTTTATGTCATTTTATTGAATGAAAAGTATAATACATAAGTTTTCGCCCATTCTTTCTTCATCTTGTTGTACTTGTACAACTGATAAGACCTCATTTTGTAATGTGAATTAAGAGAATACTGATTGGTAAATTTTTAGATATTTAAATGTTAAATTCGCGCTGATGAAGAAGATAAAATGTGAGTGGGTGTGCCAATAAAATATACACATTGTGGCTGTACATATCAAAAGTCATAGCAGATAATCGTTCGAAAGGACGAAGTAGACGTTAACGAATTGACTAGTAAATGTTACGATGTTTTAAGTTCTAATGTTCATTTATTTTGTTCGTGTCATATGGCGAGTCCGGTTCGATTTATGTATGAACGTCTCGAATTACTTTTTCGTTATTATGTAGTATTATGTAAGCTTAGGTAATTAGTTCAATACGAATTATCGTTTCCTTCATTCTCAAGTCCATTCTAAATTTTAAATAAGTAAATCATTAAAATCGAGAAAATATTTAGTAGGTATAATGATGTTAACTTTGAGTTGAGAAATCCAAATTTGACGTACAAATTTAGAACTTGATAAATTGGGTTATACGTCAATTGGACGCGGTCAATTGGTCGCGCGACAATTGGACGCGGACAACTGGACGCGCGACAATTAGACGCGTAGTACAAAATGCCAAGTACGCTAAAACCAAAGTACGTTTTGTGTTTTTACACTACCCCTCCTGCTAACCCCAATAGGAACGACGCGTCCAATTGTCGCGCGTCCAATTGACGCGATACCGATAATTAGAACTTGATAAATCGGGTTATACGTCAATTGGACGCGGTCAATTGGTCGCGCGACAATTGGACGCGGACAACTGGACGCGCGACAATTAGACGCGTAGGACAAAATGCCAAGTACGCTAAAACCAAAGTACGTTTTGTGTTTTTACACTACCCCTCCTGCTAACCCCAATAGGAACGACGCGTCCAATTGTCGCGCGTCCAATTGACGCGATACCGA
>JARJEB010029982.1:0-10081 GCA_030264535.1 Liometoxenus newtonarum
GAGGACTCTTGAAACCCTTTCGTCCTTTTTAAGGGCTCGTAGGCCAATCGGCTTTTCGTTTATTATATTCCTATATTTACATGGCACATATGCGTTTATTGTTTATTGCCCTCGGGTACAATTCTGATGGTAAAATTTGCTGATAGTGTGTTATATGGGAAGGAGCGGTAAAACTTCTACTGACCACCAAACCAACGGCCAATAGAATATTACGAAATATTTGCTTAGCTTGCAAAATTACAAGACAATGCAAAGGAGAAAAAGAATATGCTACTGAGGGGTTTATTGATTTTTAATATTCACGTCTAAAATTTTACCGTCCCTCTATACCTAACTATGAATAAAACGAGAAACTTTAATGTTTAAAATATATAACTTTTGTTTATTTTATTAGGTATTAAAATTAGATTTTGTAATGGACCCCATACACGGTCCGGAAATCCTCTGAGGAAAAACTGTTCAGTCCTGGCCTTCGGAAAAGCGCGGCGGTCGAAGTCTATTCAAACTGAACTGAACTGAACACACTCCGGTCGGCCTGTTCAGTCCGCGACTGACGGACTGTTCAGTTATTCAGAATAGTTTTTCAATTCTCATCACAGTCCATAAATCTTCTCAGTTTTTTACCACACACGCTCCGGAAATCCCGAAGACCAGGACTGAACAGTTTTTCCTCAGAGAATTTCCGGACCGTGAACGGGGCCCTTGAGGGTAGGACTCGGTGAAAACACTAGCTGAGGTTATTATTACATTTTCCCATATTCAATTTGAAAGTGCATAAAGTGCAAAGTTGCAAGTGGGTGCAGATGTGTTTATAATTTAATTAAAAAACAACATGAACTTTTCAATATTGCTATACACGTTTAGAATGTGATGCAAAATTTAAATGCGAAAATGCAGGCGAGCAAAAATATAAAATTGTAATTTAGCAATATTTTTAAAATGCAATTTGAGTATGCTTCTGGTATTTGTTTCTTAATCGAAGAAACAAACATAATGCCAATGTAGCTGCCTGAATTGGCAGTCAGTAAGATACAAACGTTTTCTGGAACATTTCATAGGTATAGACAAAATATATATGTATATACAGGGTGTATACAGATTGGCAGTCAATCGCCAGAAAAAAAATTAAAAAGTGAAAACATTTGAAATGTTGTCGTAGGCAACCGCATTAACATCAATATTTTATTGATCTGAGTAAACGATACCGTCTATGTATGCAACTCATTTTGCCTACCATGTTATTTTCAAAATTTCTCACTTTTTTTATTTTTTTAAGTACTCGGACCATGGCCGGTATTAAAAATTATCAGAATGGCTTAAAAATGGTCCAAAATTAAGAATGTGATTTTTTCTTTGCAAACTATTGCGGATGAGACCTATTAACATGACTTAAAATTTTTAACATGCAAATCTCCATGGCCACACGATAAATGTATTTACTGTATGTATTAATATTTTTTTCAAAATTTGAAACAAAAACCTTTGAATCAACATCACGTCACTACCTTTCAATGAAATTTCCTTTATTAATATAAAAATAACGTTACAATGAAGAAAGCTGCATCGCTTAACTAAATTACATCTTCATGCGAAGCGAAAAAAAAAATACCAACCACATTTCTTTTTCTTTTCGTCTCTACCTACCTACACTGAATTATCTGAACTGTGAACGTTTAGGTCGTCGGATCGGTTTATTCGCACGAGCGCTAAATTCACTATTCGACCGAAACTAACGCGATTCACCCTGTTCCTACTCTGGGGCTTCACTAGCTCAGCGGTAATAGTGCATACTTCTCGTCCTTGGATCTGAATCCGTTGAATCTTGGAACGTTGTGGGCCACATATTCAGGTCTCTTGCTTTTCCTCGGCCAAAAACTATTCACGCTCTACCCAAATATCCGTAACTCAAGTCCAGAACAATAGCAATTCTATATTATGACCAAACAGCTTCCGAAGCCACAACTCCCTTTTCCCATTACTCACATGCACATCCTTCGTTTCCATTTCATTCATCTTAAAGCAAGACTCGGAGCTTTGAATCATTTTTTTTGAGTCCATTGTTCTTTGTCCCGCATGTGGGATAGGCTGTTAAAGAAGTCAAATAAACTTTCCCTTACATAATCAAACGTGTATTAGATTGACTCATAGTAAAAACCACATTTTAATCCAACCCTCCTTGAAAAATCTTCCCCTTTTCTATCACTTACCAAAATCTAAATCTAAAGTAAGTACCTATTCTAAACTCACTGCGCAAAGTGCATTTCCGGGCCTTCTCCTGGGCACTTCCTGTTCTCTTGGTTTATAATGTGAGTATTTGCAGTGAAATAGTGTCATCAACCCTCGCATTGTTCAAATGTGTTCAAGGTAGCGTATGTTGTAAAATTCGGAATTTTGAAGACCATTATTGTCAGTCGTATGTGTATACGAATATGTAGATTCACGATTTTCTTTAAATGCCATTAGGGCATAGGGGATGATGTGAGTTTTAAATCTATATACCCTTGAAACTCTTGAAAACCAGTCGTCAACCTTTGAAACTCCCTAAATGTATCTATCAATCATGTTGCAATTTGGTTATGGGTTTACCGATTTTCCATATAAATTCCTGTAGTCCTGTGAAAATATAGAATGGAAAGATAGCAAGTGCATTCACGTATAACTCGCTATTAAACTTTCCTTCCTGTGGTTTCGACCTTTCTATTTCTATGAATATATATTTGATATACCTATAGGTATGTCCATGCCCCCATTTTGTACTTTCGCTGCGTCTTCGACGGTCTCTTCAGTTCAACATCAGTTTCATCTGTCTAGGGAGTCTTAAATCCAAAACAAACCAACGATTTCTTAGCGCTCTCTCAGCGGTTCCCCTTACTTGTAACGAAACACGAACACGTTTCCCCTAGATTTCCAGCCCTTTAGGCTATTACTTAAAACTCAACCACCGTCACACTCGCGAGTATTGTCATAGTACCTTCAAATTTGAAACTAACTTCTACTCGTATTTCGCATCTCCGTCTGTGACATGTTTTAGTTCAATGTATTGTTTTCGTTTTTTTTTGAGGGAAAATTTCTAATCTGTATTTGCGCAATTTTACTACTCTGTTTATCACAACCACACAAGGACCTTTTCAGTTAATGGAACCGGAGTTACCAAAGAGGGTTTACCAAACTAAACACACCAGTGTCCTTGTTACTTCCAAACTCAAGCTTGCTATATGTATGTACTTGCTACTGTGTATTCATGGGGTGCCGCTCTCATCGTCTTAAACGTTAACGTGTCATGTCCTGTTATGCATTTTCCACCCTCTTTCCTAGCCCATCACCATCGAAATGCCGGCAGAGATACCTTATCAGATCTGTCACACTTGTGGAGTAAATGTAATGTTATTAGTTAAGACTGTCGCCTTTGGGCATTTGTAGCTGGATGACTGGAAGCTACCCATACCCACAACCACAGTCTTCAGTAGGAAGAACTAAGGGCTAGGGTACGGCCTATGTCAAGGCATTACTGAGTTATACCGGCGACTGCAAGCGGTATCCCCATTTTATTTCGTCTTTTAATAAGCAGGAAGAGGGTGGCATTGCTATAAGACTTTCGGTACATATCCATCGTAACAAAATAACAAGTAACAACAAAGCTTTTTGACTTGTTTGCAAAGAATTAGTGCGGTGGTGGTGGTAGGGAGGGCGTGAAGGCATGTATCAGTGTTTGACAGAAGAAATCAATTTGAGGGGTTGTTATTTGTTATCAAGGAAATTGAATTTTCAATTCTTCCCTTCACGCTTCACATAACAAGATTTCAAATATAATTTTAAAAATTCCTTAATTAAATTGTTTATTTAAAAAAAAGCTGTTAAAAACAGCAAGAAAAAAAAGGGACCTGATTGAATTTTGATGATGGTATGGTGTTTTTTAGAAAAAGAGGTACGAGGTACGTGTGCTAACTGCAAATACAATTTGCGATGGCCGTGACCGTGAAGACGACCGACCTGTGGCTGGTTTATTCGCTTCGATCCAGCAAATCGAAATTCTTTCAACATTCTTTTCATCTTATCTTTGATCTTTGGTTATTCTGAGCACACATCACAAACTTACTTTCTATAACTATATAATCACTATCAGTTATCAAAAATAACTCCTTTCCCTTTTTTACTAATCCATTGAAACAATTGTTTCTTTCATTGTTCTTTTCGTCTTCATCTTTATGCAGTCAGGTCAGGTTGCAATTTCTTCGCAACTTCATTGATTCATTCATTGAGCATTGTATCTGTGAAGATTCAACTTTAGGTGGAGTAGACACCGCACAAGCAGGAGCAGACGTTTGCCGACCAAGCTGACTGGCTACGTGCTTCCAGACACTACGTGCTCGGCGAACGTAACGAAACGACTCAACATTTTCTGTTTTCTCCCCTATAGCCCTAGCATTGCTCTGACGTGCATCTGCAGCTTGCAGTATTGGCAACCAGCAAGAGAAAGAGCAAAGAAACTTTTAGTTGAGGTACTTTCCTTTTTCTACGAAAATCATACAAAAATGTGGTGAATTATGTAATGACAAATTAAGTTTTTTGTTTTTATCTCTCTCTTCATTGATGCAGAAAGTCTGAAAGAAGCTAAAACAGAAACAGAATGGGAAAAATTGTGTTTCAGAAATTTAATGTGCAATTTCTATTATTTATGTGCACTTTAATATCGGTAAAAATTGCTAAATGGCTTGTAAATTGCGGTTGTTAATATTCTTTAAGCTTCAGCCACCGCTTCGACCAGCTAACACACCTTTAAAACATACCACAAATCATTTTAATTGTATATAACAAATATCTACTTATAGCTTGTTATTGTTACCAGTGGCGCCGACTTCTTGGATGATCCGGAGCCCAAGGCCACGAACCTACTAATCCACTGATGAATTCTTGAATATACAAGTACTACTTCTTTTCAAGGTGCACCTGAAATAAAATCCTGTTTCTCATGACATTTACACATTGAGCATGGGCATTGGGCATTGACAAACATTTTTGTGTGTCTGTCGGTGCGGCGCCTCTGATACACAAAAGAATGTTGGCATTCTTTTCGAATCGTTCTTTTGCAAACTAATTGATATATGTGCCCGGCGCCTCCACATGGATTATTCGAAGCGAACAACATTGGAATTACATTAGCAAGAATCAACGATATTACCAATGACACAAAGCAACAAAATACAAAAACCACACAACAATAATTACTCCTACTAATATCACACCAGACATATAAATCACAACGTGTCTGCTTATACACGTATTTATTCCGCTCATTCATCAACCCCTTAGTGACTGCCCTCTTGCTTGGTTCGAATCATTTATGCAATATGCATACAGTTGATGTGTATCTCCCCTTTGCCCTTGTGCCTACATTTCAACTTATTATCCCCAACGATATCCAGAAATATCCCCCCCGATGTCGTTCCCAAAACTACTAAAATCCCCATTCGGTTGTCGTATAGCTTTCACGATCACGAGCCAGAGCAGAATATTTATTGAAGTATCTTTGTAAATCCGGTATTAAAAAAGGGCTGTAAAAGCCAAGCCAAGCCAGGCCACTCCTCTTATATTCATGGCTCAGGCTCATGGTACTCTATATATCTCTATAACAAATCCCAATATCCACCTAAACACTCTGGTATACCTATTAAAGTATATCTAATATGATACAAGGTGTTGTAATCAATAAGAGTCTGATGTTCTCAACATTTTTGGTTAGCTTTGTGGAGGGCCCAGTTTATTTTTTACTGATACGTAGGTGTGACTTGACATCTACATATGTATACGTAGATTGTACCACCAAGTAACAACATTAAAACGTTCACGCACACCTGCACCGACTAACGACCTCAAATAGGGAATGCCGAATGGGAACGGCATATAACCAGTAACGGTTGGCGACCGCATTGGTGTCCTCTGTCCCCTTTACACTTTACGGAAACAAACAAACAGTTGCACTTGAAATAAGGTGGAATTGCATGGGTTCGAATGAAAACGACATCATTTACCGCTTGTAGGTATGTACTACTCATACCTGCACCCTAAACTTCCACCTACTAACGCACACTAACATCCGCATTAACTTTCACTGTATGTTGTATGTTATTGTTTACTGTAACGGCTGGTTTATAAGGGTAGAAGGTTGATACAAGGGAACAGGATCACACTGGGTGTGTTGTGTTGCATGGGATGGAGGTGTGTATGTGTTATGTCCAAGTTCCAATTTTGCAATTCTCGTTAATCGCCATTTAATTTCCGTCTAAATATCGATTTGTCTCTGAGTTAATTCTCATTTTATTACGAAAATGGCCTTGGAAACAAGATACAGTCGTTCATGACAAAATTCAAATTGACAGACATAAAAAAAGCAATTGATTATAGTAAAGTAATTAACTTTATTAACTGACGTCAGCTTAATACCGGAAGTCATTGTGCTGTTTAATATGTAGCTTCTTATAGTCCTCTAAGCAAGTCTATAGTCACGTTGATTTAATACGCAAAATCTTGGTCTTCGTTGTTCTAACTGTAAAGTTAAGCGGAATAAAGCTCACTTATCACTAAACTTGAATGTTGAGCGTTTGTTTGCTGGCGCTGTCTTGATTTTCTCTTGAATTGGTTTGGTCTGTAGAGTGTAGAAGATGCATCAAGCAAGTAGTGATATACTTAACTCTATTAGTGCTGGAATTAGGTAAGTATTAAGTAACTTTATATTGGTGAAGGCGCAAAGAACTGGCACATGCAGAAGACAGGATATTGCTTTCTCGAAGCAATTCAATTTTAATCAGAACATACAAACTTGCTTTTATTAATATAATTATCACAAACTTTAACTAAATAATTTTCTGACGACTTCCTGGCATCATACAAATGATAAGAAAAACATAATTAATATTCTTCGTTAATTCCCGTTCAGTTGAACGTATTATTATCACGCCAGGGATTAAATATATTTTAAATTGTTGAAAATTTCATTTGTCAACCTCTTGCTGTCGTTCTTCGTTGACGTTGTCATTTCATTGCTTTGTTTTGCTCTGTTCTTTACTGTTCTGTTCTATTCTCCTACGGAATGAAGAATTTAGCACTTGAGACTAGTCCCAGTTCCGTTCCCAGTACGATTATAGTTTAAGTAAAGCATCAAGTGAGAATGAAGCCTTAATACAACAGCATCGGCATCATATTCGCTGTGTGTCCTTGCGTGGGCTCGTGCTATAAATGTATACAGTAACTCCGTTCATCTGTGACTTTATCCATTCTCAAATTAAATGAATTATTCAACGACAACCACGAGGAAGAACGAGACAAGACCTTTGCTCTAATTGGCGAAAAGTTGAATGCGGTGGGATTCTAAGATAGTGGAGTAATTCAGAAATGTGAGGAGTGAAGAAATGGAAAGGGAAAGAGAAAAGTGAAGAGAAACGTAATGAGAAGTGCGAATTTAGAGAGATGAACAAATAATATTCAAATATTTATATCCAGAAACAACAAACATTATATTTTAATATCGCTTCCACGATAAATTTCAGTTCATAATTTAGTTTGACATTTTCACAAAACGAACTGTTTTTGTGCTGTGCAACAGTATGATTGTTAATTAAACCAATAAATTAACAAAATGTAAAATTTGTTTTACCAACAACAATTTCCATTTCCATTGCTGAACTGCTTTTGAATCATAAAATATGAATTCAATTAATTTCATCAAACAAACAAACAAATCAACAAACAATAATTAACCAACACTAATTAGAATGAAGTATGTTTATGCAAGTGTAGTTTAATTCTCATTTTGGGGCCGTGTTGGTCGAGTGGTTCGAGTGTTCAGGCACGATGCTCCCTCACCGCTATGTTATGGGTTCGATTCGCGAGTTTCTTTCACGGATTCCTCTCACCTGAAACTTTAAAGCCATGGATGTTTGTATTCGTCACAAATTACTAACTACTAACATCAGGAGATGCACAAAGGGTTCAACTAAGTGGCCTAGGTGCTGTGGCGTAAGCCATACTCCTCAAAACAATCTAACAACAATCTTAATTCTCATTTCAAGTTTTAATTATAATTTTAAATCATTTCTACTCCTCGTTTTGCTTTCAACTTTATGTTATGTACCTGCCTGCGCGAGTATATGTGTGTCCTGGACAATTGTTTTTTTTTCGTTGCCTGTTGTGTTGTGATGTGTTGTTTAAATATCGGCTCCTGTTTATTTAGTATAATTTGTGTACCTGTACTATACTGTACATGATGCTCGCATACATAATGACTTTAAGTACACGAATGTACAAGTAACAAGTGTGCGTTTGTGTGATGATGAGATGTATCTATCACATCATGTTTCACTCATGTTTGTCCCTTTTGCTTGCTTTACATTCATTCAACATATATTACAACACATGTCCACCTTTATTGACATTCATTGATGCAGAAGTATGTTGTTAATCGAACTCTGTTGCGTTGGTAAATATAACTATATATATGTATACGTATAGTGTTAATACACTTCAATTTGAGTAATAATATACGCATAAATGTACAAAACAACCAACGGTTCAGTTCATAATAGTTAATTTGTAATATCATCTTTTCGTTCAGTTTCTGGGTTGTATGGTCGTTTAGTGTTTAGTATGTATAGTTAGTACTGGAGTGTATTTGATTGTTAGCAGAACACTGATGAACACTATATTATTACTGATCACTCAATTGAAGTCAATTAAAACCACGCGTCTGCTTGGTGTGTATTAGTTACACAAAGTGTTTCAACTCTCAACTAAAAAGAAAGCTTTTAGTTATCATCTAGCTAAATATTTATATTTCCATCTTCGGTGTTCACCTTGTAGGTATGTGTTTAACAGAGTTTAGTATTGCTTTGAGATTAACAAATATGGTAAGATGAAAATATATATGCGGAACAAGAACTTCATGAATGTTCAAGCTTCAAGAAGCAGAAAGCAATTTAGTTATTAAACGATTCTCTTTCGAACAAGTCGTTAAAAGTTGAAGCTATACACTCAACTAAGTATACAAATTAGTTCTAATCATATATAACATAAAAACAGATGTATAACCAACAAATTATTTGAATATAAAATAACTAGTTCATAAAAAACATTCAATTAATTTTGTGTCTATAACAGTCAATAGTTTTGGCTCTTTCTTGTGCTTTGCTTTTTAGTGTTGTCAGCTCTTTTAAAAAGTGACTTTTGTGAATAATATTAGGAAGAAATCGCTGACATAAGATAATATTCCCCAAAATACACCCATGAGCGATAATAATCTTCATCCGCATTGACCAAACGTGAAAAGTGCTTTGGTTCTTTTTTTTTTAGTCGTGAACGAGTTTAATAACCACGTGACCAACGAAATTATCAAAAGCTTGATACCCGAATTTATATAGCCCTTCGGCATAAAGTCTGTGCTTTCCTTGCTTATTATTTTTATTTTCAACAAAAGAAAAACGATCAAGCAATGCAACTAAGTTGAAACCGCTTAGGTTTCTTTTTCCTTTTTCTTGCAAAGCATTTCACACTTGCGACTATGGCGACTTCTGTTTCCTATGTTTCATGTATGTTTCCTGATATTGCTCTTTTCCAATTTTTTGCTGTTTTTGCTGTTTCTTCATGGTTCATGTTCATAGTTCATATCGCAAGTGCCTATAGTGTCTGACGTCTCTTGCCATCGCACTGGTGATGCCGTTTATGACTCCACATGGACTACCTACATCGTATATCCAAGCAATAACATCATATATCGATCGATCAGAAACATATAGTGGTGCAAAGCATAAACGGTCCGTCTTATGCGATAAAAATCTCGTTTTTCTATTGCCACTGCGTTTTCTCGTTTAGTGATGTGCATTGTGCACTCTTCTGTGCTCATTCATCGTTTTTACATTTTTATTTTTTTTTGGTGTGGAAACGAAACTCTAGTTATAGACTTTTCTATTGAAATTGTGTGTGTGTGTGTGTGTGTGTGTGTGTGTGTGTGTGTGTGTGTGTGTGTGTGTGTGTGTGTGTGTGTGTGTGTGTGTGTGTGTGTGTGTGTGTGTGTGTGTGTGTGTGTGTGTGT
>JARJEB010029985.1:0-15552 GCA_030264535.1 Liometoxenus newtonarum
CTGTAATACACAAAAAATTCCTTACTTCAGCCCGTTTAACTACGAAAATGCCCAAAAAAGGGAAAATTCCCACCAGTTGGCAACACTGGTTATGTCCAGTCAAACTCATGGCAGTGGGTAGGGGATTTGTATTGCCAACGACACACCGACCGGACTGGGAGTGGGGATGTAGGCAGTGGCGATGCACGATCAAAGGTAATTTTGTGATCATGACATGAGTTTGACTCGCATGTGCTATGTTCTTATGTACGACGGTAAAATGAACGCACGGTATATTAAAACATGAAAACAAACTTTTTAGCTTAAGTCCTACTAGTTGTAGTGTAGGTACTAAGAACTATCTAATAAATATGAAAAAAAAATGTTAGATTAATATCTAAATCTAACATTTTACTAAGTAGATTTAAAAATTGATTGATCATGTTCCAAAATTGCTTCGCGAGCAAATTATTTATTTGATAATTTACGACCAGCGGCAAACGCTTTAAATTTTTTTTCTTTCTAATAAGTATCTATAACTAATTTCAGTATGAATCGCAAGTTTTACTGTTTTATTATTTTTATCTACAAAATAAATTTTAATATTAATATTTAACATTTATTGAACTGTAACATAAACGCTTGTAGTAATCACCATATGCACATGGAAAAAAAATGAAAAAAAAAATGTTCCAATTAAGCGGAGGAAGTAATTTATAATAATATGTACTAATAAATTATTATAATCGTTGTAGTCGTCATATAAAAACGAGACAAGACTAAAGAGTTAGTTGTACTGTATACCTATGAAAGGCAATGGAAAGATACTGACAGCTAAAACCAGCAGCTTGACAAGACAGGAACAGAGCATTTGAACAAACCAAAAAACCAAAATTTAGTAGTGTGGGCAGTTGAAAGCTTATAAAGAATGTTATAGGGTCAGAATGAGACGAGGATATGTCGGGGTTGTTTGATTGTGTCGGTCTTCTTTCATTTCTCATTTATCATATTTTTATTTATTTGTATTTGTTTTTTAGTTAGCTTGTCACAGGCACTCTTATTACTATTGTAGTAATAAATCACTTGTAAACGTCACAAATTTCAAACATTTAGAATGGTATAAAAGGGATTTTTTTGATAAAATCTATTGGTTTCATTAGGAATCAGACTTTAAAGGCCTCACACACGATATTGCTGGAGCGGTAGCGGTAGCGGTAGCGGAACCGTCGGGAGAAGAAATCATGTGGCTGGATGTAATAGTATTCACACCAGACGGTGCGACCACTGTCATATCCCGCCATATGATTTGATCCCGCGTCGGTCCAGTTACCGCTCCCGCTTCCGCAGTATCGCGTTAGTGTGTTTGGACCTTAATAACAATTTAAGAAGATTAAATAATTGGTTAAAATTAAAAATTTAAACTTTCAATAGGTTTAACTGTTTTCTTGTTAAATGAATAATAATTATAGATGAATATAAAATAATGAAATAGCAAAATGGAAACAAATAATCTTGTTCGTACTGTACTGCGTTCGGCGAAGTAAGTAAGAGCTCCTCCCACAAATACGCGCCAAATTTGAATTGATTTTTGCTATTGGTAAGCCGCGCGTGTGTTGCAAACAGGTCAATGTCAAGTTTGAAGTTCGCACTTAAATTGCGATTATAAAACAAACCGCAGGAGCTGAAAACGAGTCTCTACAAGTATTTATTACGAACATTCACGACTTACGTTTAACATGTTACACAATGAAACTGGAAAAGAATATCGCACAAGCTGAAGTTGGCGAGCAAGTTTGCAAACGCCTAGATGCATGCAACTTTCCACTCTAATAAAGTAATATATTATTATAGGTACCGGACACGATATCAAAATTTAAATGCGATCATCTCAATTGTCGGTTACAATTTTCCTTGACCCAAGATTCTTTCAACCTGCATTAATATCATTCGGACAATTCAACACGAAGACATTTAATATTTAATATATGCAAATGATTTAATTATAAAAAATAAACACACAAATATATGATACCTAAATGTAGATATTCATTCGTATAAATTTATAAGTGACGTTCAATTTAGTCGAGTACTTATAGCCCGTGGGGGTGTCAGTTGGCGTTCATCTGCTTCTTTTAATTTTTTCTTGAACGTTATCCACATAAGTGATGGCAAGCAATGTGCACTTCCATATATGTAGATATTGAACCCCGCGACTGGTCACTTCATACTCGCGTTCAATTAACATTACTGGCCCCATCCACCTGTCCATCCCATTTCTCTTAAGCAATCGATTGTCTTGTGAGTTTTCTTTTGTGTATTTGTGTGTGGCATTTACGCACATCGCTGCATATAATATTAAAATACCAACCAAACCAACAAAGAGACGATGTGTCAGCGCGACCAGAGATCACCTGCCTGCGTGGTGTGTGTGTGTGTGTGTGTGTGTGTGTGTGTGTGTGTGTGTGTGTGTGTGATATGCCTAATAATGATGAAGGCGAAGGCGCATACCAAGAAGTCCGAAAGGTCCGCACGTCCGCAGTCATCGACGCTTTCGTCGGCTGTTTTAAGTTTTAATGAGGCGATGCTCACCCACGAACGAACACGAATATTCAATTATACCCAACATCACTAACTTATACCATTCAGTAAATGCTTAAACTAACCTCAAAAACTACTTTCTTGTCCAATTTCTTCCATACATACTGAAATTAACCTCAACACTTCACTAACAGAAAATTTAGTCTTTCCACGTAGTCTTTCCAGCTAGAAAATTTATAGGAAAATTAGTTGTTAAGCCACAGTTTATTAGAATAGAACTTCCTATTCTAAGATTGCAGCTTATAACACATGGAAAGACTAAATTTTCTAATAGTGGAGTTTTGAGGTTAGTTTCAGTATGCATGCAAGAAATTCGTCAAGAAAGTAATGCTTCAATGCTTACCTGCACTAACCTCAAAAACAAATTTCTTGTCGAATTTCTTGCATAGATAGGTACTGGAACTAACCTCAAAACCCAACTAACAGAAAATTTAGTATTTCCTCCTTTGTATTTTTGCCCAGCTAGAATATCTATAGAATAATTTGTCATTAAGCCATACAGTTCATTAGAATAGAACTTCCGATTCTAAGATTGCAGCTTGTAACGCGTTTTGAGGTTAATTTCAGTACGTATGCAAGATATTCGACAAGAAAGTAATGCTTCAATGCTTACACTAACCACAAAAACAACTTTCTTGACGAATTTCTTGCATGCATACTGAAACTAACCTCAAAACTCCACTAACAGAAAATTTAGTATTTCCATGTGTTCCTTATTGAATTTTTGTCCAACAAGAAAATTTATAGGAAAATTAGTCATGAAGCCCAGTTCATTAGAATAGAACTTCCTATTTTAAGATTGCAGCTTGTAACACATGGAAAGACTAAATTTTGTGATAGTGGAGTTTTGAGGTTAGTTTCAGTATGTATGCAACAAAGTATACAAGAAATTCGACAACAAAGTAATGCTTCAATGCTTGCACTAACCACAAAAACAAGTTTCTTGTCGAATTTCTTGCATACATAGGTACTGAAACTAACCTGCAAACCAAACCAACTAACAGAAATATTAATCTTTCCATGTGTTCCTTTGTATTTTTGCCCAACTAGAATATATATAGAATAATTTGTCATTAAGCCACACGGTTCATTAGAATAGAACTTCCGGATTCTAAGATTGCAGCTTGTAACGCGTTTTGAGGTTAATTTCAGTAAGTATGCAAGAAATTCGACAAGAAGGTAATGCTTTAATGCTAACACTTGACTAGCCTCAAAACCAACTTTTTTGTCACTTGCATACATACTGAAACTATAACCTCAAAACTCTACTAACAGAAAATTTAGTATTTCCATGTGTTCCTTTGTATTTTTGTCCAACTAGAACTAGAATATCTATAGAACAATTAGTCATTAAGCCACAGTTCATTAGAATAGAACTTCCTATTCTAAGATTGGTGCTTGTAATCTTTTTCGTTGCTGTTTCTGTTTATTCCGATGGTTTTATTGCCGTGTTCCGTGTTGCGTTCTCGTTTTGAGTGACAATAAACAATGTCCATGTGTCGGTTCGGTCCGGTCGAACATTTGACCATAGCACCGCAACGTTAGTTTATACCTTATACCTAGTTTTATTACGAATAAATGTGTTAGTTTTATTCACCAGGAGGCATAGAAATAGAAGGAATAGGTGGAATAAATGAAATTTAGAATTAGTTGACGCAATGTGTTGTGCAGTGCAGCAGCCCAGCGCGGTCGCTTAATTTATTGCCTTATAAAAGTTCATACCTTCTATACTTCAACCATAATAATAGTATAAATATCTATGCATCGTGACACGGAACCACCCTTTTCGTAATTACTTATGCCACCCTCTCCTCCTTCCGCCGCTTCGCTTACCTTACACATACACTAGCTTTTTTCTGATTTTGTGATAAACGAAAAATAAAAAGTAAAAAAACGGTCTCATTAGTTGCAAGATTTCATTCGAATGATAAGCAGAAAACTAATATGTTATTTTTAGTTTTACACTATTTTTTTTCTTTTAAAAGTTTTAACGAAGCAACGAAGCTATACGAGCCTAATTTTAATTAGTATAAGCAAGTTACTCACATCGCTCATAAGATTAAAATGACTATAGAAATAAATAAACAAAGAAATTGCTAACAAGTTACAAATAAACATATGAATAAATGTAGTGAGTATAGTGTGACATTTAAATATTGCTATTTTTAAATACAATAATTACAACAATTCCATAAACAACTGACAACAATATTAAAACTCTTGTAAACTTTTAATTAACCTTTACTTTCAAATAAATAGATATTTTTTTCGATTTTACATTCGAACACAACTTGAGACGAGATGAAACTAAATTAAAAAAAAAAACTAATCATATATTTAGCGTTAGCCAGGTATATCAATTGTCACACTCGTCACGTTCGATACTAACATTTATCATTAATATCTGAAGATGAACGGGTCATAAAACTATAATAACAATAATAATAATGATAAATGAAGAAAAATTAATGACTAATCCAATATCTTCTTATAACACCTATCGCGCCTGTCATTTTTATCTTTATAATACATGAGTATATCAGTAAATTGATGCCATCAAGTCATCAATGTCATCAATTTCATCACGTGTATTTTGAAATGTTATGAAATGAATACTGAGGTACTATTTATTACGTACACTGAAATCTGAAATTGAACAAACAAAAAGAGAATGTTAGAAACTGACCAGTGACCGCAGATTTGAATATTTTTACGCTTCAGTGTTATTTATTAATGGGTGCGACTAGTTTCGCGACATCAGAATTCTCTTCATTACGTACTTACTTATTTGTGTACTCATTATTTTATTTAACTGTTAACTAATCATTTATTTTGTTGTGCTTTATCAACATTATGTAATAACACTAATAACTTATTATAATTGGTTTTTGTAGTGCTTGAAGATGCGCGAAACTAGTCGTACTCCTTTACTTTATTAAACTGGTGATGCCATGTACTTCAAACCTCTAGTTTTTCGTTTTATATAACTTGAAACATCTCTTTATCATCCGAATTAAATCAAATATTTTTATGTTTTATTATAAGAATTAAGCTGTGTTGTGTAAGTGATTTGTTGTTTTTCATTTATAGCAATCTTATTGATATTTTGTTTTTATATAGGAAATGTTAACTCTCTGGAACCCATTGTCGGATCGAGTCTCGTCCAGACTTGACGTGTATTCATTTGCATTCTTGGTTGCCTGCCTTGATTACATATCTCACTCCCGTAGTTTTAGTTAAGACATCCTGTATAAGTTTTAGGTATACAGAGTATGCATACAAATAGCTCTAATAACTATGACCATATCAGGTAAAAGAGATAGCGATAACGATACGGATAATAACTAAGCTGATGTACACGACTAAAAGTTTCAATTAATTTTAATATTCAATTAGTTATACCTACAAGGTACGGCATAATTGATATATTTACTAAAACGTTAGTAAACTGCAGTTGTATACTCATAAATAAGAAACTGTTTATATTTATACTTTGATGAAATATCTTTGTTGATTCTTTGCATTTTATTATTTTGTTATTTCGTTTACACAATGTAAAAGTATGGAAAGGGGTGGGTCGTTCATTTGAAAAAAAAATTAATACTTAAAAGCATAATATGTAATTACGTTTTTTTAATGTTCGATAATTAATATTTTTTTAATGTATAATAGATTTAGGCGTTTTATTATTCATAACTACACACTACATTGTAAAAAGAGAATTTTTTTTGTGTGTATAAAGGTGACTTTCCACCAAACAGACAAAACAGAAACTGAGTCGAATTCAATTTTTTTATTGCTGTCGAAAGTTTTAATCAAAAAATGAAGCGACAATACTTTGATTTCTTGCTAAACGAAAAATCTCCGAAATTTTTACAAGTTTTTGAATTCGACTTCTCAGCCTGATGGAAATCCCCCTTTACACCTAACTTGACTTGTATACTTGAGTGTTTTCGTTGTCTAATTGGATTTCTTTTTTCAATTACAAAAGTAGCTTAATTTAAAGACTATTAAAGACTAAGTAATAGAAGTACTTTTTTCTTTTTTTTTTTATAAATCATTCAAATTCATTTCTATTTACTAGTTAAAAATAAAAAAAAAATGATTTTCAACTTTTAGTTTACTGGTAAACTATTAAATTTGACATTAAATTAGCTGAAGTCATCATTTTCGTTTTAAGTTCTTTAGTCGACAAACACTTTAATTTAATAAATTTCTTAATGTATACACTATACGCTACGGATTTTGTTCAGAATGTAAGAATGTAATAATTGATGAGTGATTAGTTACTTACTAATAATAAATTTCTGAATGTTATATAGAAAATCGTAAAGACGTAAAATCAAAATGTCACAACAAATTTTATGATTTTTGGCTGAGTGTGTGCGCGTTTACCAATCAATTTTACAATTTATTCTGTCAAATTGTTCCATTTTCTTATATATCTTGTTTATTTTTGTTATAACAAAACAAACATCCTTGAATAACGCCAATCGGTTCGTGAGCAATCACGCTCGAATCTTCCATATCATAAAAGTAAGTTTTACAATGAATTCGACCTTAATTTAATGTGAAATTATAAAATCGTCATAAAATATCGCAACTTTTCATTTTTCCAACATTTTTTCACCTTCCTTCTTTGGATTGATTGCATTATATTTACTTTTGAAGAGGACTGGATTTATAAACCGATTTGCATTAACGGACATTATTTTAATAATGATACAAATTTTACAACTTTGCCAGTAAAATTTTATTAATTAGAAAATTTGTATATTTTCCCTAATTAGCCGCTCAAATAAATAAAGAAAAGCAACTGAAAGCAATTTAATTAAACAAGTTCCTTCAAAATGTGTTAGGAATTTAATAGACAATAAAAGCCATAAACATTCATTACAAATACGTTAAACTACCATTTTCAACTTCATATTAAACTATTAAAAATTAAGCCACGAGCAATTTATTGTGCTCAAATGAAGAGGAAACGTAAAAAAAGGGACTTTTATTTCTTCACCATCAACGACCATCGACGCAGCTTTCCATAAATAAATAGTTGGTTAATAATAATAAAATAAATTACGAAATGAATTAAGGCCTTATACGATGGATAAGAAACAAAGTCAAATGCGTGGCGATAACTGGAGTGTGGAGAAGAAAGGAAATAGAAATTGTTAACTTAAGCACTCGGGCTTAGACCTCGTGGAAAGGAAATGTAATAAAAAGTCATTTTGAAAATATACGAGCGCGTTATGTTGTGTCTGATGATTCGGGCGTTAGATACACATAAAAAGAATTAATGTGTTAATTAGAAACCGAAAATGTTTTCTTTTTAAGAGCTTAAGAAAGGGGTACAAACAGGTAATAATGAAAGTTAGAACAGTTATTCATAAAGTCGATGTTCCTGACCTGAAACAATTTCTAAGTCAGAATATTGATAAAAAATAAAATTATAATTTTTTTAATTGAACTTCTTTAATGCCCAGCATCGGCATATTGTAAATTAATGAGACCAAGTAATGTGTGGAGGTGATGAGTAATGGAACTTCTTTAATGGTGCTTTCCTCCAGTTACTGAACTGGAGGAAAGCACCATTAAAGAAGTTCCATTACTCATCACCTCCACACATTACTTGGTCTTATTAATTTACAATATGTCGATGCTGGGCAATCTTACCAAGAAATATTCAAGCCTACTAAAGAAGAGCACAATATTACAATAAGTCATCTTCCTAAGAAGATGTAAACGAGTGGGTATTACTCCAAAATTCATAAAGAGTGGTATCAATGTCTACAAGAAAAAAAAAGGACTGAACTGGAGGCAAGCACCATTAAAGAAGTTCCATTACTCATTACCTCCACATATTACTTGGTCTCATTAATTTATAATTTTTTTGTACATCAATCCGGTTCTTCGAACTTGGAAAAAAATATATAAGAGGCACTGAGAAATTTAATTGTAATTTAAATGCGGACCTGATTGGTTGATAAACTTACAACATTGAATAAACAATAGTTATTTTCGCAACAAGTTACGTTAGGAAGCGTATCATGAGATGAGCGAGTGTTTTGAGAGCATACTAGCGAAACGAGTGCGAGTATAATAAAACGATCGAATAAGACCCTTCCTAACGTAAACGAGTTGCGAACAATATTTTTTGCACACCCACAATCATATTTTAGAAACAATAAACCAAGTAAAATCACGAAATCACTCACGAAATTCCTAATGCCGAAAGCAGGTTAAACTTCAAATGGTCAAACGTCAAACTTGAGGTTAGTTCTTTTTTCACCTTGCGGATTTGTTGGGTATAATATATCGTTTTTTGCTTCTTCATGAGCCAGGATTAATCTCTCATCTTCCTCGCTTTCGCTACTCGACATATTTTGCCCTTTTGTATTGTTCAGAAACTGAACGGTTGCGTTATGGATATAACGTAACAATCTTATATGACAGTTATGTTAGAGAATCCTTTATGAAACTGCATTAGCACAAAATTAGGTTGCATAAAATGTTCATATTATAGAGGGAGTGCAAAAAAATATTTTTTTTTCAAATTTCGGCTTGTCTTATGTCGTGTCAGTAATAGTAATCTAAAATTGAAATCTCGAAGTAATAAATAAATACTCTTGTAGATTAGTCACTAATGTGTAGATGTCATCTTCCTTTTGTCTTTGATTTTGTATTGTTCAGAAAATCACAAACCGAAATTTGAGCTAAACGCGCAGTCAAACTTCAAAGAGACGTCACCGCGTTGTACAATTGCATGCGGTTTAATGAATAATTGCAAGTAAACGCATAGAACATAGAACGATATAGACAGAAATGGACTGAAGGGTTGCGTTATGGATATAACGTAACCATCTTATATGATAGTAATGTAATGTTAGAAAATCCCTTATGAAACTGCGTTAGTTTTTGTAAATGTCTTATAGAGTGTTTTAATTGCCCTGAATAGTCCGAATAAATTAAATAACTATGTACTAATTTTACTTTACAAATTACATAAAACAATATGCGTCTCGCCGAGCCTGTCATGTGAAGAGTGTGAATTTATTAAATTAATAAAAACACTCATATCACAGCATGAACAGTTGTAACAAACACAAATATATGAGTACTTCGTCATTGTTTATAAAGTAAATATAGTAAAACTTATAGGTAAAACTTGTATGAGAAGTACATTTCTGCGTGTTTTTTTTCGTTCGTAATTTTGTAGTTATTTGTAAATTCTAATGGCGTCCCGCTTTCTTGCCGTAGACGTAGAGAGTTTAGATGTGGCTTGGCTACCGTTTCGTTAAGAACGTGGCGTCACACGCCGCGATGCGTGCTTCCTGTACGCGACTTCGCCGTCGGGTTCGTGGCCTGGCCGCACTTACACATAGTAATGCCGCGTCGGGGCGGCAAAATAGAGAACGCCCTTCGCATCGTCTACTTATGAATGCGACACACAAACAAAACACCAACGAAAATACAAGGCAATCATAAAGCGTGGCAGTCTGTAGTGTAATACATGCAAGTATGGAATTATTATAGGTATACACGTGGAAGAAATCGTGAACCCTCCTCCACATTATTCCATTTTTTTTATAAGTTTGCGGTCTTATTTCTTTTTCTTTCAAACGCGTGTGTAGAGTGAAACAATATATTTGTTTGAACATATACGAATAAGGTATTGTTAATGAGTTGGGTGGGTAAAGACTATGATTTCATGGCGGCACTTTTTTTCTATATTCCATTTTGCCATTGCTTTTGTTTGGTTCATATACATTATTATTAATTTTTGCAATTGAGTTTCAAGTTTGTTTACGTTATTTGTTGATCGAAAAGATTAAATGAGTGTAAAGAGTGTAAAGTCTAGAATAATGAAAGAGTAAATTGCTTTTTACAACTTTCGGCGCAACCATGCATTCGCATTCATTAGGAATCCTAATAAGGAATGTTTGCAATTTCTTTTCATTAAAAATTTCTGACAATAAAAAAATTCTATCATTATTATGGTAAGTATACCCATATAATAAATTTCTTTATCCGCGACGACAAAGTAAAACAACCATTATTAGGTGTCTATTTAGGCAACTAATAACCCACATTAATACCACTCGCGAATAATGAGCTTGACACACATCAATAATAGATCCATTATTCCTCTAGTGATTTACTTTACGCCAATCACAGCTCTTCCTTGCATTCAATAATGATATGTGACAGACACACAGGCTGAAAAAACTCAGATTGCCTTGAACGCTTGAGCTCATATATGACAGAAGCCGGTTGTCAAATATTGTCTGTCAAGCAAACGTCTTCACACTGCAAGTTGAATTCCATGGTTGAATTTTTAAGTTTGAAAGCCATACTGCAGTATAAAATTAAATTTTGTCGTCGCGGATAAAGTATAGTATTCAATTCGCGCATATACGCTATTATACATACGCTCGCGCTATTACTCCGCTCGGCTTCGCCTCGCTACGTAACCTTCGGTCATAATATTGACGTTGAAATCTCGCTTTCCCGAGTCCATTTCCATTGATAACATTTTGATAGCACTATAAATTTCCACTTTCCTGTATGATCGGAAAGTTGTGAGGTGCGAGTCCGTACCGATTTTTGTAATTTTATTAATTCGAAAATGTGAAAGTATAAATAAATAAAATTGACAAAAAAATTGATCGCTTGTTTCGTAATTCCCGTATCGAGCATCTCGTTATCAGCACCTGCTTAAATTGATCATACTTATTTCATTCTTTATTACATGCGCATATAACATGGCAGGCTTTATTTGCACATCACCTTTTGACAGTTAAACTTAAAGAACATTTCAAACTTAAATTGGCAATGAAAAAAAAGTTGATCGTTTTAAATTTTAATTTATAATTTTAACAATTACTGCTGGTGAATTCAGAAGTGTTAAGCAAAATTTTTTAAATTTAATATAAAAATTGAAATGAAAATCGTCATCCAGAGACCCTGGGCTAACAGTAGATATATATGTATCTAAAGGTTCACGGTGGCCGCTAGCGAACGAGGCCCTGGACTGCAGCCCATAAAGACCATACATAAATCCGCCTCTGTCATCATCGACACAACCTCAAATTATATAAAGTAAGTAAAAGTAAAAAAAAATGACCCGTCGAGCACATTTTGAAAATTTATCCACAATTTTTATTAAGCATAGGTAAGAACTTTCGATATGTTTTTAAATTTAGTTAATTCATAACTTAAGTACAAGACACACTGTATGAAAATTATAATTTGGGATTGTCATCACCATAATTCGTATATGTATACCTATCCTACTTCCCTACTTTCCTGCTTATCTTAATATTTAGATTTGCGATGTCTGTCATACCCAGGCCAGTCATGATACTGATCTAAATAAAAGGTGATGAGCTCGTCTCGTAAAATATAAATTTTACAACATGAACAAAAACAAAACACCTCGCCATAAAAGACACAATAATCGTTGAAGTCTTTTTAATCTTCTGCTTCTTATTCATCAGTCACAAAACTCGCTCCTGTTCTTATTACATACTTACTTATTATTATTATTATTAAAAGAAAATAGCCACATACATTTAAACAGGTAGAAATTTACAACTATACCGTGCGTTTTTTTACCGTCGAACATAAAATTTTATATGTTCGCAGCTAAAATCAACGAATCAAACTCATGGCAGTGGGGATTTCTATTGCTTAATACACACCGACGGAAGGTGTGAGAATGGGGCTATAGGACAGGACGGACGGACGACACGCCACGATGCCAAGTCACTGCATCAGTGTGAGAGCATTTTGGATAATTATTGTAAACCGTGTGTTGAATCGAGATTCGAGTTGTGTGAGTTATTGGAAGACCTAACCGTTGAGAAAGAATGAACAATTTGTGAACATGTGAACAATCAATTCAAATAGGACAAGGAACAAAATTGACAACTGACTGTAACACTTTGCATCGCCACTGCCTTGAGCTTGCGCCATGAGTTTCACTCGTTTATTTTATGTTCAATGGTAAAATAAACGCTCTGTATATAATTATTGGTCGACAGGTACTTGCGTTCTTGTCCAATTTTATAATTTATAAATTAAAGTAAATGTATAATGTGGTAGTAAACACTGGATAAATTTTAATTATGGTACCTACTTACTTGTCGAGCACCGCCCATTGTATTTAATTACATGTTGTTTCAGTTTACGGCCGAATTTTCGAATTTAATATGTGAATATTGTAATTGTGATTGTAGTTGTGAGTACGAGAACCGAAAACGCACGAGGAAGTCACAAAGTCAGGTCAGAATCAGCCGAATTGGTTGCTAATCGCACTGCAAAGCGCGTACGTGATTTTGATTTCAATCTTAACCTGTTCTGTATAAACACATGTTTTCGTTACCTATAATGTTACAATCTTATAAATAGTAGTCTTGTTTTTAAAATGGGAAGAAAAAAATCTGTAGAAGTCCGTTTTTAACATGATTAGTGCTTTTAAGATGTGGTTGGAATTGTAATTAATTGCTTTTTAATAAGTATCTAACTATTATAGGTATATGTATTGTCGAGGTTAAAGTAGAACTAAAAAATCGCTTTGAAATGTAATATTTTGATATAACCCATAAATCAAAATATATAAAGGTGCGTTTACAACTGCACTGCTTGCATTTCCGATTGGTTAAAAATTTGTTAAACTCGCTACTTACAAATTTAGTTGGCTAATATTATACATCAGCTGTGTAGTCTGGTCAGACATTCATAGCACGGGTACAGTCGTCATCTGACAATTGAATAACTAAATAACTAAACTAAATAACTAAACTTGCTCATCTGCGCAAGTTTAGTTATTCTCTCGCAGCGCGGACATCTGCAATTTATATAAGTAATCGATTTGCCTATGAATATATTTATATTGTGCTTCTGTGAATAAAATAAATAAAATAAGTAGATAATTAACAAATTGAACTAAATAGGCAAGTAAATTTTAAATTTGTACACTAAAATTAGTAATTACCGACTGTTAATGGCAATTAAAACACTACTCCGCGTAATTCATTGCTTTATTCATTCCATCTCCGCATTTAGTTGCTTTGGCAATTAATTCAAGTATTATTCGTTAAACATACAGAGTGTTTAAAAATAAATGACAACTAGCTGGAGGAAATTTTCACCTAATTAGGAATTATACTCATAGCCAACTGTTTGTCACCATGTACGTTTTCGTTTTAATTTCTTATTATTCTGTAATCTAAGCAAAATTTACAAAAACACAATTATGGCTAAGTTTTATAGGTATTTTATAGTTAATCAATATAAGTTTAATGGTTTAGTTCAAGGGTCGGCAGACCCCGGCTCGCGAGCCGTATGCAGCCCTTTGCTTGGACGTTTACGACTCTTCAGACAACAACTCTGACATAGCAAAGCTTTCAAAAGCGATGCAAAGTCACCGCTTTAACTAATTTACAAATAATAAATGGCTCTCTGATGCCTTCGTTATCACGCTTCTTTCATAAGTTGGCTCTTCTCACTCGAAAGTCTGCCGACCCCTGGTTTAGTTTAATAGTTAATGGGCATTTTGTATTTTTATTCTTTTTAAATAAATGTACGATACGCCTTTAAATTAAGTATATAAATCGTTTATGAAGTTATTAAGATATTTTTTCTTTTAGAAAAATGTTTAATAAGAAACTGGGAAATGCAACACAGTAAGTTGAATTGCCAATGAATAAACAATACGAAATCATAGGCGTGCGCAAGAGATTTTGTTAAAGCGTGCACAAACTTAAATTGTAACTGATGTTCTGGATTCAAATTAATTTTTGCCGCCTCTACTGTAGCTCCATCTACAACATCCTAAGAGGGCAAAGTCAGCTGATTTGCCATTGCGTCAAAAATAAAGAGTTAAAGAGTTAAATCTTAAAACATTAGGGTGTGCCAGTGCACACCCGGCACCCCCTGTGCGCACGCCTATGTACGAAATGAAATGGAAATGAAGAAATAAATTAACGATTGTCATATAATCTTTACGTACAGCATTAATTGGAATTGAAACAAGACAAAAGAAGGGAAATACATAAAAAAAGGTGTATTTAAATGCTACAATAGTATTAAATTTTATTGAGTTGAATAAAATAAAATTAAACCAATCGAGGAATTGACATGTGCATTGTGCATACAAGTTATATACAATGTGTCCAGGAATTATTCATGCTTTCGTATTTCGGAATTATATCTACAAATATTTTAAGTGAAAATATTCGCCGAAAAAAAAATTTATGTAAAATTACATGAAATCGTCCTGGAAACTATTACCAAAGAGGTTATATGTAATTTTACATTGATACGTAATGATAAAATACATATGCAAATTTACCTATATTATGTAAGTATAATAATTTATTAATCTGTAAATTTACATGAAATGAGATTTACACATACTAACAGTTTACATATAAATACATAATTTACAGTTCTTTTATGTAAAACTTAATTTTTCATTTTGTTGTGTAAAAATGTACATATATTTAATGTAATTTTACATACGTAATTTAAATTTACTGTTCTTTGGAAAAGTAATTGATATACCTAAATAAAATTTCTAGGTGTGTTGGAAAGAAAAATTAATTAACTCATCCAACGCTTGATCAGTCACCATGATTGGTAAAGTAGGTACCTATAATCAAAGCAAATAATAAATAAACGAGCAAATATTTATTCTGTAATGCTTTGTTTTGTTTGTTATTCTACATACTTAGTATACCGTGCGCGGTATTTCAAAGTGTTACATGGGAATTTACATGGGAAAATTAATAATGCTGATGGTTGCTCTCCAGAAGATCGTATCACTTTGATTTTTTTCTCACAATATTTGTCTACCTATTAACCACATTCTCTGCGAAAATTACGTAGTTTATACCTTCCGAACCTACTGGATAATGAACAAAGGCACAAATAAAAGTTAATTCAGAATTACCTATTCTGAATGGCAAAACT
>JARJEB010029989.1:0-17205 GCA_030264535.1 Liometoxenus newtonarum
TACAAATATACCGTGCGATTATTTGGTCGTCGAACATAGGGCGTTCTATGTTCCTATGTACGACGGTAAAATAAACGAGTCAAACTCATGGCAGTGACAGTGGAGGATGACAATGTATTGTACTGACTGAAGGTATTGGCCTTTCAGACTATTATTTAGTGCGTACTATTTTATTATTTCTACCTTTTCTGCAATCAATTCAAATTATGACAAGGAACAAAATTGACAACTAACTGTAACGGCACGTCAAGGCATGATCATACAAATTATGTTGATCGTGCATCAGTCCGTCGATGCGTTGTTAGCAATACAAATCCTCTCACCGTTGCCACGAGTTTGAGTTATGTTATGTTCGACGATAAAATAATCGCACGGTATATATAGTCACTCACATTCACATAAAATAAATGTTAATGTTCAAGTCAAACAATAAACGTTAACTCTTTACCTTTCTTTAGCTTTTTAGCTCGTTAAACTGTTTTGTTGAAATGACAATATTTCAATAAGTGGTTTATGAAATTCATGTACGGTTTGTTTTGTTTGCTGATTTCCACTCATGCTGACTTTATTTAATCGTATTTTATTTTATTTATAATTTCAGTTTACTATTTAATTAAAACAAAAAAACATGCAGAGAGTGCGGCTAATTCACTACCGTTACAGCAGGCACGTAATCACGTACATATTGTATATAAACATCTCATTTAATTAATCATAATCTTGACGTTGATGATTTATGTTATCAATTTGTTTATTTAAATTACGAGTATAGGTATAGTCAAATAGTATGCTATAAGTTTTGTTCACTTTTAATACTAAGAATTGCAATTGTGTTATAGATTTATTTGCGTGCGTGTACTTTGAGTAGTCTACATTTTAGGGTTATACTTTGTTATTGTGCAAATTAATATGGCGGACCAGTGACATCCTAATATCACATTCAATACTTTCCCTCTAGGAATATTATATCGGGTCATCAAAAATTATCTTAGTCAAAGCTGGCCATGGAATGGAAAACGTATGTTGCGGCTTGTGTCGTCGTTTTCAAATAATTCTGTTTGTTTGTCAAGTTACTTGCCACTCTGACATTATAAATAACGTACAAATTTGTTATTTATTCTAATACCTTTTTATAGAGATGAAATCATAATGAACAACAAGTTTGAAAATTAAATTCAAAAACACTAATTTCGTTTTTATTAATAAAAAAGCCAGTTTCGTGAAACACACCAACACAATTTCGAAGGCACGCATAAAAGTCCTGTGTTAAGACTCTGCTACGGCTGGGAAGTGCTCTCGAAAATTGTCCAAACATAAACGCTGACTGTATTCCCAAATTCCATTAACTATAGCACACCAGTTCGAAAATAGGCTTCAATTATGTAAATTTTGTGTTCTGTGGTGAAAACCATGATTGAAAACTGCTTAGGATTGCAATATTAAGAGAGCTTAACTACTAAGGTAACAAAAATTTTGACAATCAATAAATTAATGGTAATTGCATGATTCCAGTATAGACACATTCATAATATAATCCATGGCCAGCTTTGACTAAGATAATTTTTGATGACCCGTTATTAACTAAACACGGTATGAAATAAACCAGCGTTTCCCAAACTTTTTTGGCCGCGGCCCGGTACGAGGTTTTAAAATTTTTAACTTTAGTAAATGAAAGAAATGTTTTTACAATTGTTTTTCGCGACCCGGCAAAATTTTTCTGCGACCCGGTGCCGGGTCGCGACCCACACTTTGGGAAACGCTGAAATAAACCATTTGTTGATTTCATTGATATAATTTGAGTTCCGCACGTTTTTAATATGTTGCATTTGATAATTTTAAGTAGGAGATTGTATATATGACTTCGTTATTACTTATTAGAAAGGAATAACATTCATTTTCGTTTTATATTAAATTATTTTAGTTTATTTACTGACTGCTAAATGGTTGTCGTTGAGAGTTTTAATTGCTTGTCTCTTAAAAATTACGTAACTTGCAATGACGTAACAACATTTCAAACTGCAAACTGCAAAATGATTGTTTTATTAAGAGTAAGTGTACCAATTAGGACAATTCAATATTTTTCATAATAAAAAAAGGATTTTTGAATGAAAAAAATTTATCCACTTTATAACCATTTCCAAACAATTGCTACTTTTTGGTCCTTTTTTCACAACTTTAATGTTCTCCTATTCATAATCATACTACGTAAAAGTAATAATTTATTCAGCGTCAATTTTTCTTATTTCTCATCATTAGATAATATCTAATGAATATAGATAATGTCCTTTAAATCTGGCTCTGGCAAAATCAGCAATGACTGATTCAAAATGTAAACTTCCTGATCAGGCACGTAGCCAGGAATTTTGTTCGGACGAGGTGAAAAAAATTTAACAACGTCACACTTTTTCTTTCAGGTACATTCAGTTTTTCTGAATTTTAGCGGGGGCTTTAGCCTCTAAGCCCCCTCTCTGGCTACGTCCCTGTTCCTGATTATTTAGGAATTTAGAAATAAAGTTGAAAATAAACTTCGTAGGTGTAATTAATTTAATTTTTAGCTAACTATAAAAACGTTGAATGATGATGATGATGTGTTTTGATAAATATGGTCATTGAAGATACTATTTTTGAATGTTATAAAGTTCCAAAACAATTCAAATAAAAGAACAACATGGTTTTGAACAGTAATAAGTCGCGACCAGTCGTCAGTCTTTACAACACCTTCAGTACGTATGATCGGAAGTAAAAAAAAAAACTTTTGAATTTGTCATAAATCAATTTAATATTGTAGTTTTCATAAATATACTGGGTCATCAAAAAGTATCTTAGTCAAAGCTGGCCATGGATTATATAATAAATGTCTGTCTACACGGGAATCATGAAATTATCATTAATTTATTGATTGTCAAAATTTGTCAAACCGTTGTGGTTCGGCTTTCTTACTATTATAATCATAAGCCATTTTTTAATCATGGTTTTCACCACAGAACACAAAACTTACATGATTGAAGCCTATTTTCGAACTGGTGTGCTAGTTAATGAAATTTGGTTATACAGTCAGCGTTTATGTTTGGACAATTTTCGAGAGCACTTCCCAGCCGTAGCAGAGTCTTAACACAGGACTTTTATGCGTGCCTTCAAAATTGTGTTGGTGTGTTTCGCGAAACTGGCTTTTTTATTAATAAAACCGAAATTAGTGTTTCAATATGATTTTTAAACTAGCAGGTCATTATGATTTCATCTCTAGCAATAGGTTTTAGAATGAATAACATATTTGTAGATTATTTATATAATGTCAGAGTGTCAAGTAACTTGACAGGTGACAAACAAACAGAATTATTTGAAAACAACGACACAAGCCGCGACATACGTTTTCCATTCCATGGCCAGCTTTGACTAAGATAATTTTTGATGACCCGGTATAATAAGTACCCTGGGTCTTCCAAAATGATAGAAATTATTATTATTTTATAATTATTGATGTAAAGTATAAATTTTTGAGGGAACTTCCCGACTCGGGACTCAAAAAGGTACTTTTATGCATTTTATCCAAACACATTTTACCCGGCTCGGTCCCACTAATCTTTCAAGCTCCGTCCGCAAACTTGCATTTTATGGTCCCAATACATTTTCAAGTACTTTTCGTAAAAGTTTTTAACGCAAGTAATTTGTAACAGCCGTAGTTGGTAGTTCTACCCGTGACTGTCATTCACTAATTTACAATTCTGATTTACCTTTTTATGCAACAAAGTACGGACCGAGATTGTGTCAATAAAATTTAAAAATTTTAAATCATATAAAACTAGCTGTTCCCGCGAACTTCGTTCCGCCTGATGTGCAGCGTTTTCGAACAAATGTACTAAAAACCGGATTTTCTAGCTGACCTGGCGAACTTAGTTCCGCCCGATGCCCGATGTGCAGCGCCATCTGTTTTCGAACAAATGTACTAAAAACCCGATTTTCGACGATTTTCAATTTTCCTGGAAATTTTCCGGGATTTTCCTACATGGTGTCCTTTCTTGGGCCAATACGATGCCATCAAGCCCCAAATCGTGAAAATCGAACGATCCGTTCTCGAGTGATGAGTGCACGCACACCAGTCTCTTTTATATCATAAATAAAATAGCAAAATCCCGAGTTGGGATACCGTCATTTTTCAATATTTATACAATAATGACGTCTAAATATGGAAATGCTAATATTCAAATTTAATGTTAAAGTCAAAACAGACAACATTCTGCAGTCATTGTCAAATCATTCCAAAATTTAGTAAAAAATAAAAAAATCGAACAATTTGTCAAGTCAAGATTAAGTAGGAGTTTTTTTTTAGTTTGATGTTTTAGTTGTGCAAGATGTACACTTGTACATATAAGTGAACGTGCATTACGTGCATGACTTTCATAAACAATCGAAATATGAAATTATTACATGTTACGTCACTATTCTCAAGCAAACAAGCTCTCTCCCTCCAATATACAGAGTTATCAAAATAAATGACATCAATTTGGTCATGTTTGCTTATTGTATTACTATAACTGCCAACTAGATATCATTCATTTTGGATCACTCTGTACCATAATTTCCTCAAAAATTCATTTTGTTACTTTTTCATACACATTACACCACATTTCGTGCATAGTATGGTTTATTTTCATTTTAATATCTATGTACATACATGATACATGCAATATTAAGGCGTCTTTCGTCTGCTACCATAAACAAGACTTTTCAAGGTTTCACAACATTCAAACTTGTAACACATAACACGCATATAGATAGTTAAAATTTAGTTTTTAAACTATATAGGTAAGCAGGTATACTGTATTTCACGAACGCAAACAGTTAAACCACTCCCTAAAAAAACGACCGAGTTATTTTTGAAATAATAAATCTGTCATAAATTAAGTGAACGATCGCACTCCACCAAAAAAATTCCGAACTGATCATTGTACAAAAGAAAATTTAGTGATGGTTTTCCTTTTGCATGTCTATGCGAAAAATTAATTTAAAATTTGGAAGAATTATTAATTTTTAATGCTCACGCATTATTTGGTCAGGCGTGGCCTAACTATTTGTGTTCATGAAACAAGTAAGAGAAAAACATTTTTAAACAGTTCGGCTGTTATGTTATTTTAGTTACGGTTGAAAAGCAAACTAACGCAGCATAAAATGCAAACAACACACTTACAAACTTATATCATAATTCCATAAAGCAAGCAAAGTGGAAAAAATTGTAAAATAAGAAGAATTCTTGTCTGTCTCGAAACTCGAAGTTTGGAAAATATTCACTTTCACACTTTCACACTGTTCAGCACTCGATTTTGTTTCGTGCTTCAAATTATCATGCTCGTGAGAAATTGAATATTTTCCAACCTTGTTAGGTAAACTACTATTTCGAGACAGACAAGAATTCTTGTCTCGCAAAACCCTAGCCAACTTTGTTGACGCACATTTAACTGAACAACTTTCTTCTAATGTTTTATTTTGTTTCATATCAAACTTTTTCTTCCCAATTTCTTCAAATTTTGCTTTATTATGATTATACCGTGCGATTATTTAACCGTCGAACATAGCACGTGGTATGTTCCTATGTTCGATGGTAAAATAAACGAGTCAATCTCATGGCAGTGTGGATTTGTATTGCTAACGACGCGCCTTGGACGTACCGACGGATTGGGAAAGAGTGGGGATGTGGGCAGTGGCGATGCACGATCAATGTAATTTGTATGAACATGCCGTTACAGTGAGTTGTCAATTTTTTTCCTTGTCATAAAAATTCTTCATCAATCATGAAGACAACCGAAGAAAAAGTAGAAATAATAAAAATGTACGCACGAAATAATAGTCTGCGGACTGTTCGCGATTTATTTTCCGTCATAGCTTCCGTCAGTACAATACATTGTCATCCCCACTCTCTCCCCGTCGGTCGGTGTTTGTCTTTAGCTATATAAATCCCCGTTGCAATGAGTTTGACTCGTTAATTTTACGGTCGAAGCACATGCTATGTTCGATGGTTAAATAATCGCACGGTATATCTCTCTATGTGCATATTGCACTTGCCATTCTATTCTGAATTACAGCATTAGTACATATATTTCAAAAGCATCTCCATTAAAACATAATTTTCCAACGTTTTATCGCTTTTCTACGAGCTAGCTTGCCACAGCCACTTAGTGTCAGCATCTTGCTCTTCTTCCCACAAATCAAACCCCACACTTTTCCTTTTTTTATAATGTTAAACCATATAATGTTTTGCAATTCACATATTCTGCGTAAGTGCAAAAAGCATTCCTCATCCTTCATAATCTACCTACATGTGTATTATTCATGAGCTGACCAAACTAAAGTATGGGTTACTTGGTACTCTTTTTTTTTATCTGAAGATAGTTGTGCACTGATGCACCGCTGACGATGCTCGTGCACGAGAGGTAGGGTGCAGCACAGTCAGAATCAGAAAAGTCAGAAAGTAGTATAAGAACTACCTAAATGCTAAATGTATATATGACTGCATTACTTGATAAACCGCAAAGGCAAAGATGAAGAATTTATAAAAAGACATATCGCTGTTGATGCTCGACGAAGTGCATAAACTTGCAGAACCGGTCTTTTCGTCTCCTTGGCTTGATATGTTTTCGTTATAAAACAGGCCGTGGATTAGCACAAGACCACAAGCCTGAAGACAAGACGCAACTATAATGGCAGCAAACAATAAGGGACGGTTTATGATTGACATAATACATAATTCTAACTTACGAAATAATTCATAAGATTTACTTATAAGGTTTTCCGTTCCATAATTAATAACAGAAGCATTGCATAGGGACGCACGTCAAAAGTCAAAACATTAAAGAGTTTTTGATTGTCGAACACGACAATCTACGCATACTAGTAGCACAGCACCGTAATAGTATGCGCAGAGTGTTTGACCTCGGATTGTCGCGTTACGACAATCAAAAACACCGTCTTGCAAAAGCTCTCTAATAATCTCAAAATCTCAAAAATAATGGCAACATGGCAATACAGAACAGTTGTTTTAAATCCGGCAATAGACCTTCATCTCGTTCGACTGCACATTATTGTGCTATTGCGTATTTGTATTCCGCGGCAATTCAAATACTTAGATTTATGTCTTATGTCATATGTTACGTTAATATTATGTCAATCATAAACCATCCTTAACAGGCATCAGCGTAGAAGCCCAGTGGGATTTTTTTTTGTTCATTTTTGATTTATGGCAAGGTGCTAAAATTATCCTTTGTCTGATCCAAGTCCACCAGACCAGACAAAGGATAATTTTAGCACCTTGCCATAAATCAAAAATTAACAAAAAAAATCCCACTGCCTGTTAAGGACGGTTTATGATTGACATAATCTGGTCTGGTCTGGTGGACTTGTTCAATTCAAAATTTAACTTTCTTCGAAAATAACGGAAAATTTTCTGTTCTTCAAATTGCCACATTTTCATCAGGTTAATCTCAAAATCTAGTAAGTTTCCGAGGGATAAACAACTCTTATAAATAACGTACAAATGATTCACAAGTGTGAATTCTTAAAAAAAAATTCACAATATTTTAGAAAGAATTCACAAAGTGAATTCACAAAGTTCACAACCATTTCAACAAATTATATACATTTTTTGCGAATTCACGTTGAATTCACAATTTCAAATGTTCACTGAATTCACATGAATTCACAGAAGAATTACCAGGGAATTCACACTAAGTGTACAATTTTTTAACTAGTTGTTCACCCCTCGTAAGTTTCTTCCTTTTGGAATTTTTTATATCTATAAATCAAATTTTAATTAGGATTTTTAACAACTTTGAAAGACATATAGGCAGTGGCGCGTTTATACTCTTTCAGGCCCTAGGCGCATAGTCGTTTCGGGGCCCATGACCCAAGTTGATATTTCAATTAATTCATATTATATTGGCTCATAAATAAAAATATTGAAAATATAACAACAAGTATTTTATTTTATATGTTTACGTGTTTCTGGGGACGTGTTTTCGGGGCCCCCTTGTATCGGGGGCCCTAGGCGCGCGCCTAATGCGCCTAGGCCTAAACGCGCCCCTGCGTGGGTACAATTGGCATGCAATAATCTTTCCTTTAATGCTGGGTTTATGCGGAAGTTGGATTAAGAGGAGTTGCAAAACAATTAAGAGACAGTACGCATGCGTCCTGAACATTGAACATAACAATGTGAAGATAGCTTGTTTCTTGCTGCTAACTTCACATTAGTATGCGCACGCGCAGTTCGAACAGGAGTACGACTCCTGCTTTTCTACACTTAACTTACTCTCTTACAACCATTACATAAATCCATCAAAAGTGAAAACATTCAACTTAATTGATCGTCCATGCTTTGTCCTCCATGCTAACGACAATTGCCTGCTCGATTTTTCCTTGCAGAAATATAAGTGCTTCCTCTTCACCTTCAATTAACAATCTCCCATCGTTATTTGCAGCTAAGTCGTCATCTTTATGTCTATCAATCTATAAAACAATCGATTAATATCACGAATATATACATAATATTTACAGTCCTTCTAAGCAAACGATGGTGGGCGTGTTCAGCGATGCCTTCCGGCTTCCATTGCGAAAGTATACTCCGAGCAACTAGTTTGAGAATATTATATACTTAAAATTATGACACACATTACATTAGGGAGCTCTTTTGATGTAATTTTTCAGTGTCAGTGGCAAAATAATCCGCAAAAATGTGTAGTTTCCATGGCTCATGTTTGCTTAGAACCGCTGTATCAAAATAAGTTTACCTCTTGTCGAATATTGAAAACAAGCTTAGCATCGGTGACCTTGGGCACAGAAATGATCTCATCCAAATCTAAAGACCACTCCATCTCCCAAGCACCCCACAATCGACATTTATTTACTCTAAGAACATGTCTGCAAGCCCAAAACATAATTTTACATTTCCATCATACATAACATGGATGCACCGAACTTACTCTAGGGTAACTATAACAATTGATCGTCCATTTTTATCAATACCAGCATGTGTCCAATAAGTATCATCCCTAAATCGTCCTCCCATAATAGTTTCCAACAAATGGCAGCCCATCGACTCGTAAATGCTAAATGGTCCCAAGCCCAGATACCTATTACCATATCTTGTCAACCTTTGATGACATCTTATCGGTTCGCCGAGCAGCGATGCCCGTTTCAACGCTTCCATTGCAACATGGACACTATTAGATTTATCATCCGGATGACGCGTCAACAATGACACAAGCGCCTTGCCAGTACCACGAAAGAACATCTCCCCATCGGATTGCCCACCACCGTTTCCGCTACCGCTACCTTTCGAAGCAATAATTTGATGGAGAGCCAAAACTACGCCAGGATTGAAATTTCGCAGACTCCAATTGATGATCTTCGGCATTGATTGATGGTGCAGCAATTGATTGTAGGTGGGTGGTCGTCGTTGGTAGTTGTGATGACCACTCAACGTCTCTAGAATGCATTGCTCCAACGCTGCCGAGGACATGTTCACATGTCCAAGCAGACATCTCAATGAATAGAGCAGATTGTTACTTTGCACGTGCATGTCTTGAATGTGTCCGGTGTACTGCGGCATTACTATTTGTGTCATAGCGTACGGGTTGACGAGCACCTGCAGACCCAAAACTTGGGCATAGTACTGCTGGAGAAACTGCGTCTTGAAGTGACCGGCCAAAAGTTTGAATACTTGATGCAAATTTTTGCACTGGACCAGAGTCATATCGAAATTTATAATTTTATGCTTTACTCCCTCCGAGGGCATGTACGGAGTCATATTCGAAGGAAAGAAGAATCCATGACAACGATTTATGGACGTCTTCAAATTGGTGGAATGAGATTGGGAGGATTGTACGTTCAGGAGAATACTGGTCGATGAAGCCTTCATTTGTTCGACAATAATGTATCCTTGATGATCTTTTCGAGGTTTTCTTGTTTTATTATTAAGAATCCGTGCCATGTCTTTGCGATATTGATAAGATGGTGATTTGCTCTTGAGGAAAGCTTCCAGATCTTCTAAAAGTTGACTTTGTAGGTTCACTTGAAAGTCCTTCAAAGACAACTCGATTGACTTAATGATCAATCCTGACTTTATCAACGAGAATGATAAGAATGGGACAATGTCCTTGGTGAGATCCCCAGGTACCGAGGACAATTGATTTAGGACGATGGCTTCTTGACTTTTTAGAGTTTTATTGTCTACTTGAACGTTTTGTATTTTCAAGTTCAAGTACATGTTGTTCTGGCTCTTCCGATATTGAATGTACACAGCGGGGTTGTAACTTCGCCGTAATTCGGCGAAAAAGGGCTTCAACATAAACATCTTTTCAAAATCAATGTGCACATATTCCTTGAGTTGACAGCGCTTCTGATTCGATTTGTACTTGTCCTCAATCCACGAGGCCAATTCCAATGTAAGAGTTTTCCATTTATGACCCACATTGACCTCCCAACTTGCTGGACAGTCATTCATTGATAAGTACAGGTGTTCTTTGTGTCGATGTTGCACCTTGTTTGTAAACACAGACACTCCCACGCCGCTCAAGGATACGATGATTTCGTAATTTGAAATCTCCGCGAAGCTTCTCTGCAAACACTCCCCGAACATAACAAGATCCTGCGTAAACAACAATGTCCTTTGATTCGAACCAATTTCCCGATAGATTAGCCAATAGATAATTAGTTTATCTTTCGGCTTATCCTTCGCCTTCGCTTTCGATGAGTGTTTGCTATTAGTAACAGAACCACTAGTATCCGAATCTTCGCTGGAGGACAGGACAGTTGTGGTAGTACCATTGCCAAAATTGATGCGTTCTTGACCGTACTGGTAACGTTCCATTAATAAGGTCTTCTCCACATCTAACAAAAATCCATTAGATGACTTATTGTTGTAGATATTCCATAGCAAAATTCGATTCTTGCATGGGTCATCCCAAGTGTACAGAATTTCGTTTCTAGGACTCAGCAGAGTGACCTGGCTGAGATTTTGCTGTTGAATTTTTAAGAAGAGATCTTGACATGTGTTCTTAATCAAGAGTGGAGCATCACCTTCCTTGTAATTGGTAAAAGTAACTTTGAAGGAATGGTCAATACCCCCGGTCACAGTGACGGTCATAGCAGCAAGAGTTCCCTTATCCAACTTCAAGACGGTCTTATGCCTCTGCGCGAAATAAAATGCCTGCGAACTTCCCGTCTTTTGATCCTGTAACTTTACGTACATCTGATAACTAGTAGTATCCGGCCAGTAAGGTATCTCTTGACCTTGGGAAAGGTCAATCCATAGATCTGTCTTTTCATTGAGCTCCATAAACCGTAATTTGCTGTTTGTAAGATTACACACCACGAAACAAGGTAGCAATGTTACGATCTTCGTCATTGGGCACATTTCCGACAAGGTGATTTTCAACAAAATGGAATACCTCTTTTTCCGTACGATATCTTTACAAACCACCAGCCCAGTGGTACCCGGACAATCTAACCCGAATTCACTGGAGAACTCCGAGTCATACACTTTTAATTTCAAGGTTTGTCTTGTATGCCTCTTGAAACTAAAGAGGATAATGTCCTCGTTGGCAAGAAGTGACGGATTACTCTTGTAAATAGTATTGGTAGAGGTCGCTTTCAGCTGTACCGGAAGTTGAGTTTTATTGATAATCCAATAAGATGTAAACAGCAGTAGTTCGTAGTAATCTTCCCGTTCGGCTTTGATGTTCAAAGGTAAGTTATTTATTTCTGGCTTTTCAGATTCAGCCATCAATGCAATAACCTTCTCATCCATGTGTGATGTCAGAGTTAGACAACCACTGTAACTGTAGTGTTGGTAAGTTTGCAATTTGAAGATGACCTTGTTGTCTTTGGTGGTGTCGAGATTATAGTAAGAGCTCTTCTCACCGGGTTCAATTTTGACTGAAATCAGAACAAGTTGTTCACTTGTGTCACTGTTAGTGCTTAACAGGTCCACAGTAATGGCATAAGGTAGATAGTTCCGCATGACCATTGCTGGGAGCAATCGGATAATGTAATTTGGCACAGTGTGCTTTAAAGTTTCCACCTCTAAATTGTTCTGTAAAACGACTCGCAGCGCAAAAACATCGTGCTCGTTATTTTTGGCCTGGCACTGAAACAGTTTACCGCTGTCCATGTCAGTGGCCAAGTCTTTCCACCATATGCCTTTCTGTGAAGGGACGTATTGTCCTTCAGCATACGCTGGTTGCATAAACAATTTGCAGTGATAAGCAATATGTATCGGCACATTGTACGTTTCGTGTGGCTCCAAAACAGCAATACGCATAGTAGTATCGAATGGGTTTCTGACATCACCGACAGGTTCCAAATTTAATTGTTGCAGCACGGATGGCTGATAGAGTATTGACAATGCAAAACAGGTTTCGTTCCGAATCGACAACGGTGAACTCAAAACAATGGACATTCCATGCTTGCTGATTGCACTTTTATACGCGAGATAGTAGATTGTGGTTGAGACCAGACACGGATGCAAGCGCAAGAGTTTCTGGGCATCTTTTCTCGGGCAAGATGTCTGGAGCCCGTAAAAGTGCGGTATGAATATCTTCATTTGATATCGATTGATCTTTTCGTACAATTCCGTGGTGCTCTCCACATTGAAGTCTAAACTATTGACAGTTGCAAAATCATAGTGAATTTCTTCCTCCGCCAGTTGTTTCACTTCATAATCATCTTCCACGTCACTGATCAACGAGTTCATGGCATCCTTGCTGGGTGAAGTTGGGCAAGAGTCCTCCTTCTCGTACGTTTTACTGATCAGCAGTTTGCAGTCGCTTTCACTGATCGATGTAGCAGGTGTACCACCCAGATGCTCTTTCTCGTAGATTTCCACCTTCGATTTTGGCCCGATATCGTTGACCAGATTAATGGCCTGGGAGTTATCCACGGGTGCTATCGACAAGGTCTTATTGGAATATAACGTCATGAGATCAGTCATGGTTTTGATCAAAGAAGGAGTTACCGTAAGATTTAAGGTGTCCTTGCAATCTATTAGTAGGTAAAGGGATTTCTGGAAAGGTTTTGACTGAATCATATTCGAATTATTCGCTGAGGTCATCTCATCTTCAGCTTCGGGCTCGTCCGGATCGGAATCAGTGGAGTTCTCAACGTCACTCGCATCACTTTCATTCCAGTCCCTATCAAAGAAAGAATCTCGTTTCAATTAACCATCATATCTGATGAGTTATGCTTCAATTTATGACTTACCCGGTAAAAAGATCGGAAATTGCTGCAGCTAATTTTTCCATGCTGCCATCATCATTCTCCGAATCGCTGTCATCAAGGAACGTTGACAAACTAGTTTTGACTCTTCGACTATTCCTTCCGTGAAAGGAATTGGTTGGTTCCAGGTATACCATATCATCTCCACTTTCCCCCTCCTCCTCTTCTTCACTTGTGCCTGAACCATTGGATCTTTTGTTTCTACCACCTTTCCCAAGACTAGTTCTTCCATTTTTAGCAATTCCCGGACTGAGCCCTTTACACTCCGCAATTTCCTGTGCCTTATCTTGAAAGATCTTCACACTTACCTCCCACGGCTTGTAAACCTTCTCTTCAAGTACAATCGGATCAATGAACGGTTCCCATTTTTGTTTACCCGCGTTGAAGTAATTTGCCTGAATGGTAAAGTCACAATTTGAATTGATCAATGTTGACCAGTCCGTGATTGTGATTTCCAAAGTTGATTTAAACACCAACACCGGTAAAGTTTCCAATTCGAACAATACAATCAATTCTGTCTTCGGAAGTAGAAACACTTGATGGTTGTTCAAAAATTGAGAGGATCTCCTCATTTTCTGCGTGAAGAATGTATTCTCCAAGTTAACGTTCCCCGGTTCTTCGGTGGAAGGATAATTGAGACAAACCTTCTTCGGTTCCCAGAGTTCTTCCAAAGTTTGCTCTTTTCCTTCGGAATAATTCTGGTCAGGGACCTCTGGAACTTTAAAATGCTCAATAATATCATTGAGCACATCATTGACAGCGTAGACGACTTTATTTGAGAATTGTAAATACAATGAAGAAACGCTCAACGACAATTTCTCACCCTTTTCGTGGGTGAAGGCTTTGGACAGTTCGACATCGCATTGTTTCAAAATGGTGTACGAGTCGTTTGAATGCGAGGAGCAGTATAAAGTGTGTAGGCCCGAAAGGGATAGCACAAAGTTCTCCCTTAGTGAGTGGCGAGAGTAGTCTGATAAAATCTCAGCTTTGGTGACGAAATAACGTCGTTTATTGGTGGCGCCTTCGACAAGGAATATAAATTCAGGCTTGTTGACTCGTAAAGCTATCGTGAGGCTCTGTCTGGTTAGTCGTTTCCGAGGACCAGTTTTCGGGTCTTCATCTTCAGCGAATTCTTCGCTATCTTGTCTCTGTTGATGTTGGCTTTCCATATCAACGTATCCATGGTTCACGACTCCGTAGACCTCTCCTTCTTTGGGTAGACACTCAATAACGAACAAAGCCAGCTTCTCAACGAAGGGTACCGATAGGGTGAGTGCCAGTCTACCAATGATAATGTCAATGGACTTGTCCAAAGTCCTATTTCGATGGAACGTGATGTCAATGACAGGTGGCTTATTGACTGTGATCATACAATTGTTATTTTTATTCTCGTCAAGTGGAGAATGTAATATCCTATTGTCACCGAAATTACTATCAGGACCTATCTCCTCAATGAGGATAGTATCCACGGACAGCTTACCATCCATGGAACCGTCTGTATAAAGCACAGAGCACGTTGACAACTCGTTCACTTGTAATTTGGATAGGCCATGATTGAGATCTCTAATGGGTGAACTCAAGAGCTCCCCACTATCAAAGAACAAGAGCACGTTGATGCCATCACAAGAAAACTTCACATTCACAGTTTTTTGCTTAGGCTCCGCGAAAAAGACTTCCAAATTTCGCATGGACTCATCATCAACTGAAGCTTGTTGGCTCATCAGCTTGAAATATCCATTTTGGTATTGGGCCGATGGATCTGTCACATTGTCCGAATAGATTGCAAGTAGCATTGTGACGTCTTTCTGACCCAGCGTTACGTTGATCGTGTCCATAAGGCCATCAACCTCCCAAGTTAAAGTCTTGATACTTTTAGCTTTCGGTATGAATCTTTTAACATCCAAGTGCACTGATAATGCCTCCATAATGGTCTCCTGACTTCCCAGCGTGCCGTTCATATTGATAACACCTCTAGACACCAAAATCTCCGTTAATTTGATAAGAATATTTTCAATGGTGTCTTGTGACGTATCCTTGAAGAAGTTCTCAATTAAGAAATTTCCAGTATCCACAATAAGGACATTTGGAGATGACGATTTTTGAGGGATCAACAGTACAGGTCCTTTTATATTGACACTTAGGTTGATCTTGGCATTCGTTTTCAATGAGTCAGTAGCCTTTTCAATTGAATCGTGTGTTTTGTTCAGGAGCATTTGGAAAGGCCCACTGACGCCCAAATTTAGCACAAAGCGATGTAACTGAACGAGCAGTTTATACAAAAAAGTAATGTGCAACTGGCCCAGATTGAATTTAAAGCTAGAAGCTTCCGATTCGTGTAGATCCGAAAATCTAACGTACTTCAGTTCAAACACTTTATCCTCATCCGTATGCAAAACCTTTTTGTAGAGTGTAACATCACTAAGATGCTCCACATCAATGGAGCTTAGAAATGAACGAAAAACAAATCGCTCGTTTGCCCGAAACAAAAAGTCCATTTCTAGTCCTTGCAGGTGAATATTTAAAATATCAAAATCCGAATCCAGAATCCTCAAGTTCAAATCGCCCAAGCGACCGGAATGCGAAAACTTAATACTACCACTTGGCACCGGTACCTTGGTCTTGAAATAAGTTTCGTGGAACATCCCAATTTGACTGCTAACCATTTTCCATAACTTTGCAGTGCACTCATTGGAGAAACCTATTATTTTGTCCTTGATGTATTTGCTGTATTGTATCAGAGTCCTGACAGCTTCCTGGTGGAGCATGATATGCAAGGTGCCCAGATCCGCAACCAAAGATGTCTCAACTCCATGGAAATGTGACCAGTAATCCGGACAGTTGGCTGCTACCTTTCGATAGAGCACAGAAAACACGTCGACGGTGGTGGGCAGCGGACTGTGCAGCAAATCCAAGTACTGACCACTTGGCGTCGTGTGCATCTTGTCGGTGAGTATAATGTTTCCTAGGGAAAATTGATAGGCCGGTCCAAAGGTCATCAGAGCCAAGTCAATTGTAATCAAACCAAATCGCAAGTTTAGGTAAGGAGTATCCGTAGTATCACTGGACCTTGAATAGGATACTTGAAACTCATTAAGAACTAACCTCAAAATGATTTTTATCGTGTTAGATGGTGAGATGTTGTCTTCAAGTCCAGGTAAGTCAACACACCTTGCCCATGCCTCATTGACATTCGTATTCTTCGCATGGTGCTCAATCTTCTTATCAACAATCGACGGTTGTTTCTTTAACTTGAGTTCTTTGCGTTTTCTATTAATAGTGTCGCTCAACGTGATACCCGATTGAATTCCCTTCAAGTAATTGATGCTGAAACTTCCCTTGTAGATATCCGTCGTCCATTCACTTGCTCCTCTTTTCTTAACACTTTCACTATTTTCATCACTTTTCAAATACTCAAAACCTTTGATAAACGTAAGCAAATTAAGTATTTTCTTTTCGGACAAGTTGATCTTGAAACTTTGAAGATTCCAATTGACTTTGTGCTCCGCCAGCGTTTTTATCTTCTTGATGCACGAACAATAAGCGAATGTGCTTTTCATTTTCGGTATCAGATGCAGCTCGGTATCACGTTCCCTTTTCGCCGCTTTCCAATTATCCTTCTCTTGCAATGCGAAGAGGACTTGTTGTCCTTTCAATTCAATGTGATATTTCGAGTACATTTGTTCTTCGAGTTCCATTTGCGTTGCATTGTCAGCAATCAAAGATGGCCGACACAAATCTGTGCTAAGTTTCAATTGACCAAGGTCAACTATCAAAGTAGGCATTGCGTTACTGAAAGTGAAAAGAATCAAAATGGCCGCATAAAGTTAAAAATAGTATATTATTCAATGAGCCTATAATGCAGGCTATTATACGCGAGGGCAAGTTTACGCACGAGGCCGAGCGAAGCGAGCGCCGAGTGTAGTAAAGCCCGAGCGTATTAATAAT
>JARJEB010029990.1:0-17226 GCA_030264535.1 Liometoxenus newtonarum
AGTTTATACAGGCATAAAAATACAACTCTGACACTTTATATTTGAAGTTTATGTCAAATTTTTAATATTTATTAATCAAAGTACATTATCGCATGATTTTTTGCAAACATGGCAGAGATATCTCGCCCATCGTGTATTATAGTTAATAAATAAATCATATTGTTTTTTATTGCCTTTTCCTATATTGCTACTTTCGTATGATCGAAAAATTCATACCCGCTCATTTTTTAAGAAAAACGATATAGGCAACTTGCCAAACGTACATGAAGAGCCGTCCAAATTCCCAAAATGTGCTTGTGTAAAACAGGCTGCGTCCGCAGCGACATCTGCTCCATTCTTATTTGGAATGGGGATGGGGATAGTTGTTGTCCAGCGATGCAGGGAGTGACATCATGTGAACCGAACTACCGAACGGTTGAGGAATTTTTAATCTGACATTTGACATTTTAAGCTTGATTTTATGCTTTTTTTTTATATTTAACGTTTTTTTATCAATTTTTCACCACTTTGATCTGGAGCAAGGTCTAGAAAATATTTTTGAGGTTACCGATTCATTCGAGAGCGATTTCTCTTTCAAAAAATTCGGTCGAAAGATTTAACTGCGCTGGCTTGCTCTTCATGCACCACCTTCCGCCACTCTGAAGGTACCCGAACGCATTTGGTGTCACACTCTTCACTGCTTTGGCAAAATCCGAACGGTTTCGGTGCGTTTGGAATCAAACGTGTTCCTCGAGTGTCTAAGCCGGACTCACCTTATTAAGTGATGTTTGATTTTTTTGATGTTTTGTAACAAAATTAACCTCTAAATTCCCGTCGCATTCGTAATCAGCAAATATATTTTCTGATATAAATTCTCCAGCTAATATTATATTTAGACTCACGAAACGTAAATGAACACTTATGAATCATTAGTAAACCAAACTCAAAGTTATCATCATAAAACATTCAAAGAATGACTTCTCAACGAAATGACCTGAAAGCGATTTTCAGTAAATATTGCGATTGGCAATCACATAACAATCGTGGAGCACAGGTATTCGCCGTTGAAATAAAAGTTTGTCCTGCATTAATTGTATGATTTACAGATTGGCATATATTCAATTGCAGTTATTGGCTTGACTGTTGCTATAAAAAGAGTGCGGCCTGTAAGTTAACAAATAAAAAAAAACACTTTATTTAAATTAAGCAACCATTTTTAAATTAATGTTTACAGTTTACCAAGTTTTCTAAACCGTATGATATACCAAAATCGTATATTATAAAACGACGCGAAATTAAAGGACACGTTGATCGCATTGATCCTAATGGTGCTGTTTTGATGGTGAATCATTCTCCGTTTATTAAAGTCCCTGGTATCAATACAAGAAAGGATCCTCTGCCAGTTAAGATTGCTAATGTTGATGTTAATGGATTAGGCATCAATTGGTTGCAGTCCATTGTAGCTGGTAATGAAATCGTCTTTGTGCCACTATCAAAGTATTCGAATTATCTTTTATGCGAAGTTACTTTAACACAACATCTGACCAAGGTAATAACTTTTATGGAGTATAAACATTTTAGGCTTTGATTGCTGCTAAATATTATTTTTAATTGGTCAATATTTCCTTTCAAAATCACTCTTGCTTATAATTTCATCAAATTTTTCTATATCTTGTAGTTTTTGTACGTTAAATTGAACCGTTAATTGTACTGCTAATATGGGATACAGAATTATCAAAAATCAATTGTGGAAATTGTTGTTTTCTTTTCGAGACTTTGAAAGCAAAAATTTGTCATTTTATTATTTATTGTTAAATTCGAACCGAAACCAATATCGATTCCGGTACTAACGAAAAAATAACGTTTCCGCTACAAATAACGATATTGTTTAATTAATACAGGTAATTCTTTTCTTTTACCGGTAAAAAAATACCGTTAAGTTATTAAAAATCGTCTGCATTAAAATTAAATATTTATTTGCATTTTACCAAAAGTAAACGTTTGCTTTTATAAGTGAATTTTAAAGTAAAAATATCAAATGCTATGCGCGCGGTAACGTTATTAAAATACCGGTAAACGGAAGAGATCACCGGTAAATGAAATAAATTTTTTAAAGGTTCCTAAATCGGTAAAAAGTAACGAAAATTTAAAAATAATAACATTTACTGGATCCAAGCCCTGTTTTTTTAAATTATATTTTCATTTTTGCACTTAACTTAGCTGTTGACGATTTTTGAGTATTTTTAGCATCCCTTTCACACATTCTGACATTAACTATATCGAATTATCATAATGAACATTTAAAATGTTTTTGTAATTTTATTTGATATATAGTAATATTCAAAATCTTTATTCATTTCAGAAAAAGCACCAAACAATAGATTTGGGTGAATCATTGATATCGATTGGTTTTGGTAAATTTGTAGAACCTCCGTTAAAGGCAAACCGCATCATGGACAAAATCTACATTGATAAATTAAAGTATGCCGAAGAGAGGTTCTTAAAACGAGAAATGGGCATTAGGTATTACATTGAACCAACGAAAGCCTTATTATTGTCAACGTTGCGCTTCCTTTCAAAATATTCAGTTATGAAATTGTACAGTTTAATAATGGCTAGGATACCGAAAAGCAAAAAAATGACTAAAGAATTGACAGTTAACACCTAACTACACAATAATTTAACTTGGGTATCAATGAGTTTAATAACCCTTTATCATAATGTTTATGATCGTAGAGGTACTTTATTTTTGAATTTCTATTATGTATCAACTGTTCATTTTTGTTTGGTTTAAAATTTGTTACATTTATTGACAGCACAAGTTGGCACTTATGGTTTTCGTGCGGCCGCTTAATTAGGACACTTTGGATAATTGTTAACACGAAAACAAGAAATTTGATAGGGCTGCACAAAATGCGAGCCATATAGCGACTTCGTTACTAATAAAGAGTCTAATTTACTATAGTATTGCTAGTTATAATTATTTTACCTAATAATTTGCGGCGTACACTTTATACAAAGTTTGGCTCTCGTTGGCAGAGAATCTATTAGATTAGCGATCAGTACAAAACTAACAATTCCATGATCAACTTAAGGCATTTATGAAAACTACTCGGGGTGTGGGGTATAGGAAAATAATTACAGGCCAAACTTTATTGCTCAAGATTTAAATCCGCTAGCCCATGTACCACGATCCCTCGCGGAAGCCTTAAAGTCGTTGCGGGGAATTCTGAACACAGTTTGATGGACAATGGTATATCCTAAGCCAACCAAAATAAATAATGCTTGCATATTACTTGATTACTCAAACGAGTCTAATTTTATTATAGCTATACATTTGTTGAATGCAGCATTATCATTGAATTTTTAATAATATAAATTCCCCAGTTATTCACTATAATCTAATGATGTTCAGTTGCTGCTTCCTTGCGACGGATCTCAGCCCACTTAGCAACATTTTCAGGTGAATTGGACAAGTTACTAATCTTCTTGAAGAGCGGAATGCAAACTACAACTGCAATAGCGTAATATTTCCAGATCCATTGGTTAGTAAAGTAATGTTTCCATGGGAATTGAACTATTTTTGCTGAGAAAGTATATGGGAACTTCATTGGGTTAGGCCGAGCTGTTGCCTTGTCTGCCATTTTTACAAAATTGTGTGGTTTTTACCTAAAAATTAAACCTTCACATAAAATCGAGTATTTAGGTATTTATGTAATCACTATACACATATTAATCAAATTGACGAAAACGCTAGCAACTTTCAGAATATTCGTTATAAATCATAACATATTAATTATTGTAGTTCGAGAAATAAATATTATAGTAATAAGAATTAGAGGTTTCAAGAAATCTTATTAAAATATATTAATTTACGTACTGTAACGAATCCAATATGGAGTGCACGAGTGTAAGTGATGAACAGTGAAGTAATAACGTAGTAACGTAGACCTCGTCCTCGAGTAAGAGAGACTGCTAACTAGCGGCTGGCCGGTCCAAGATCATGACCAATCACAAAAGCGCTCCACAATGTGATCATTAAGTTGCCTACCTATGATCCAAAGCTAAATGGCGAACCGATATGGAAATACTATGCGTAAGTGCGACGCAGTGAAACCTATAGACGAAAATCCAAGTGAAGAAGAGAAAAAAACACAAATCTAAGCCATACCCCTTTTCAATATTTTTTACATAGTATTTTGTTATTTGAGGGTGGCCTCACTGGCAATTAAAAAATAACCCTCAGGTGCGCGACTACTGAAGGGTAGAATTATAAGGGTATAAGTACGGCGGAAACAAACACTTGGAAAATCTATAGTAGGTCCCACACCTGAGGGTTATTTTTTAATTGCCAGTGAGGGTGCCCGGAGGCAGCCTCAAATAACTCTAACAAACAAAAACACTATGTAAAAAACGTTGGTAAAAAATGGATGGCTTAGATTTTTGTTTTTTCTCTTCTTTACTTGGATTTTCGTCTATAGGTTTCACTGCGTCGCACTTACGCTTGGTATTGGGACGCCGGTTCGCCATTTAGCTGTGGATCATAGGTAGGCAACTTAATGATCATATTGTGGAACGCTTTTGTGATTGGTCATGATCTTGCAGCGGCCAGACGCTAGTCACAGCACACATTCAATACTTGAGTTTTGAGTAGCGTGCGTAGTCGCAAACGCAAACGGACAAAGTCGTTAGGAGTAGGAGTAGGAGGTTCGGTTCGCGTTTCTCGTTCATTTCATAGTTAGGAATGTTAGGATCACGTTAGGATCATGACATCATCATCATGTTAGGATACTGGGGGTCCGCGTCGCGCTAGGCTAGTCAGTTGAAAGTTAAAAGCCAGGCAGGGAGGGATTGTTTGTCGTCTGTATGTAGTAATTCGGCCGGCAGTGCAGTGCAGTGCGAACATGCAACATGGCCGTGCTCGCAACAAACATAAGTGGACACTTGCAGAATCAGTTAACGCGATCGTTGGAACGCATATTAGAGGATGCAAATCAAAGTGGCGAATTGAAATTGAGCAACAGGAAGCTGAAGGACTTTCCGAAAGCCGGCGTCAAGTACAATCTCAGCGACACCGTCATTGCAGGTAAGCACAGGCACGACAAAAGTAATTTTCATTCAACGAACGTTTCATGCCCATGTCGCTTTTCTTTTTTTTTTATTTAATATTGATACTTACATTCTGATTCATCCAGCATATGCATGCATAAGTGAATACACCTACTTATTCGGTTGTTGATCTTTATTTTTTATGTAATATATTTACTTTTGAATCGACTTGTTTCATTTGAAATAACAGTACTTACAATTTTATCAGCAACACAACAACAAAGCGGACACATTATCACAATGAAACAGTAAAATTACAAATTTCGAAATTAACAAATAAGAATATAAGGCTGATAAAGCGAGTAAAGAATGGGAAATTACTTTGTGGTATGGTATAATTTAATCAAAAAACGGAAGAGCATATCCATACACGTTTATAAGTTATTTTTTTATATTTATGATTGTGGCCAAACAACTAAGCTAAGACGAGTTTCTATTTGTGTTTGAATGAACTTGCTTTCCAATATATTTACTTCTTGTCTCTTCGCATAGTATTTTTTTCATTTTTTACTTATAAAAACAACAAATAGAAGGATTGTTTTTTTTTCTTGAACTAAAAAAAACAGTTGTAATTCTTTCTTATTAACACTTTGATGCTGATTTGCGACAAACTATACATTTTCTATGTTTTTTTTTTGTTCTGTTTTTACTTATCTTTCTCTATAATCATTCCTACTTTATTCCTTGTATTTCTATTACTCATACTGCATACACCGGACACACAAATAAACTTCTAGTCATTTGATACTAGTCGTAGTTTAGTGTTTCTGCACAAAGTGAAATGCAACTGTTTCTGTCTGTCGCGTGTTCTGTTATTAAATGCTGCAAAAAAGTTATTTATTTTAGTTATAAAAATATAAAATACCATGTTCGTAGGTAGGGTGGTGTTTCTGCACAAAGTGAAATGCAACTGTTTCTGTCTGTCTGTCGCGTGTTCTGTTATTAAATGCTGCAAAAAAGTTATTTATTTTAGTTATAAAAATATAAAATACCATGGGCGTAGGTAGGGTGGGGCGGTCCCCCCCCCTCCCGCGATAAGTCTTAGTTATAAAAATATAAAATACCATGTTAAATGCTGCAAAAAAGTTTTTTTAGTTTAGTTATAAAAATATAAAATACCATAGGCGTAGGTAGGGTGGGGCTGTCCCCCCCTAGTTATAAAAATATAAAATACCATAGGCGTAGGTAGGGTGGGGCTGCCCCCCCCCCGCGATAAGTCTATTATGGTAATTTTGCGTCGGCGATAAGTCTATAGTCTATTATGGTAATTTTGCGTTTTATATTTGTTAATATCGGTTCAGTGATTCTTTTGATATTTTCCTTGTTCTTGACCCCCCCGCGTGCATGCATGGAATCACCCTGTAAAATACGACTTGGAAGCTTTTATGTAAAAACTCGATAAAAAGTAACAAAACATTTTGAAATTTAGTTACAAAATTTGTAACGTAACGGAGAAAGAAAATACATCAGTTAAATTGAAGCAGGTGCATTGTGGATAAAATAGCACGAACAGATGAACAAGCCAACCACAAACTTGTGCTGTTAAAAATACTGAGGGCGTTTACCCCTTGATGAAACTTCATTTTTTCAAAGTTTAAAACGTTGTTAGAAATTGACTAGTTTTTTTTTTTTAATTTCACTAGTTCCTATCAATATTTTACTACATAGATCTCTTTGAACAAATTGGTGTGCGTGTTTAAAATTCATTCAAACTTTAAAATGGTAATGGTAGAAGACGTAAGAATTTAAATCATTGGCTTAGCGAAAGGGGGGGTGGGGGATTAAAATGTAATAAAAATTAAATTGAACTTTTAGTTCTTGTAATGAAATTTTCAGCAACTCTCTCTAAAAATTCCTGGCTGATTTAAATGTAAGTACTTAAATACTGTATTTTGCATAAAGTCTAAAAATATTATCTATAACTAAAACCGTCTAAAACTAAGCGCCATACGACGTGATTGAACTGATTTACGTGACTCATCGTCTCATATGTCTCCTTTAGTCATTTTCGTCAAAACTTTATCCTCTCGTCACGAAATTTCTTGTTGTATTACTAAGTACGTACCTGTTTTTTGCCAACTATAAATTTTGCAATTTGTTCGAAATCAAATTTTAATTTTTAATATGAAATCTTCTTCTGATTTTATTTATAGAATGACCAAGTCTATAATGACATCTTCAGTTTCCGCTTGAGGATTAGTTCATGCAAATTGGCGCTGGCGGACTTACGACGCCATTTATTCAATTGACAACTCAAAACTGAAAACAATGAAATGACCAACCACGCATATTAAATGAATCAGCAGAAAATATTATGAGAGAATATATCCGATCGTATTCGACATTTCCTTTTCATTATACTTACATAAATGTTGACATAAGATAATCGTTGAAATCATGCGGTGATCGATTTGTTAAACTAAACAAGATATGAACGACACGACAAACATATTTTCATGATATCATGATTTACATGACGCAGAAAATTTAATTGGAATCATGAAAATTATATATATAAGCGCGCGCAAAACATTATTTAATCGCTTTTTAATTTTACATGTTGCCAGTTTGCGGCTCGGCTTAATTTCATTTTTTTGTTTTTGTTTATTTAACAAGCACGCAATTTACATGTTAATAAATTCTGGTCCAATTCGCGTCAGTCACGCATAAATTAACACTACAAGGCGCCTTAACTTAATTCATTGCTTTGTTTACGTTCAAATTTTACAATAAAATAACTATTCTTATTTATAATACACTCGTATTTCTTTGTTTAAATTTAAATAACATTTTGGCCTTTTGATTCTCCACTTATTACGAACAAACAGACCGCGCATTACAACTTGAAAGTTACAACTTTCAACATCAAAAGTTGTAAAGCAGGGCAATCTGCAAGACTGCAAACAATTTTCTCACACTTCAATTCCTTCAGTTTATTTATGTTTCTATATAGACTTACTTTTTTTTTACTTACTCGAATAAATGTAAATAATTTTCTTTTTGCTAGTGCTATAAAATATTTTCCTCGTTATTTTCTTCTAAAAATATTGAAAATAAGAAAAGTGCCATTTTTGTGCTGATTCTTCAGTGCCTCGACCTTTAAATTAATTTATAAGTGCAATATAGTTGTCCGTTGGAAAGACAGAAAAAGGATAATAACTCTATTCAAGTAAAGAATGTCAGGAAAACAGTAAAAGTTTGATGCACAAGATATATTTCAAGTTTTCAAGGCAAAACTTTTTCGGTGTCTCCCCCGTCTCCGCAATGTCGAGTCAGAATGTAAATTAAATATAAATTTAGCTTCTTGAATCTTGACTTCAATCAAATAAAAGTTGTACCCATTTAACTAGCGAGTTATTTACATATTACACATGTTTTTGAAGCGCAATATATGTATAAAGTATGGTAAAACTAGAAACTGCGAGATTTTGATGTTGAAGAATCGGAAGCCAAAAGCACAGAAAACTAAAATACCAGTGACATTCTGACATTAGTTCAATGTTGAATATATAATTTACATTCGCAGATTAGGTATAGTTGAATATTTATGACATAAACTTACGCAAGTGTAGTTCTGACAAGTTCTTGTACTTAACCATTGTTATTCTGATGTGCAATGTGTAAGTCAGTGATTCTCAACCTTTTTCCTCACGGTACACTTTAAATAATTTCAAAATTTGGCGGCACGATAACAATAAGATAAATTTAAAAGAATAGACAGACATGTTTTGGTCTTGTTGGACCTCACCAGTGTGGAGAACCTTCGGCACCTGGCGAATTTCACTTTCGTAGGGTACTGACATTAGTTCAGTGTTGAAATTCACAGATTCGCTATAGTTGAATATTTATGACATAAACTTACGCAAGTATAGTTCCGACAAGTTCTTGTACTTAACCATTGTTATTCTGATGTGCAATGTGTAAGACACGTGATTCTCAACCTTTTTTCCTCACGGTACACTTTAAATAATTTCAAAATTTGGCGGCACGATAACAATAAGATAAATTTAAAAGAATAGACAGACATGTTTTGGTCTTGTTGGACCTCATCAGTGTGGGGAATCTTCGGCACCTGCCGAATTTTACTTTCGTAGGGTATTCCCAGGTGGCGGCACAGTGGTTGAGAAACACTGGTGTAAGTAAAGACATTGAGTTAAGTGCAGACATGAACCATGTGATATAGTCGTTTCTATATTGTGCTATAAAATCGTTTCTTGGTATAGACATTTATGTAAGTTGTTTGTTCGTTCTCTCAACTCTGTGAAACTTTGAACTTGTATGAGTTCTTGTTAAGTTCATTTTCATTCATTCTCATTTCTAATCGCTTATACTTTTCATTGACACGAGAATCCCCTCATTCTTGTTGAATATTTTAATATGTAAGTGCAAGTAATAAATATGTTGATAACGCTCCAAGTCTTTTTGTTATTTCAGTTATTTGTATACATTAAATGGTTGTATACAGGCCCGTAGCTAGGATATTTTTCGGGTGGGTTCGGTATTTTGAATAATACATGGGATAAATGTAATATAAATTTATATATAAAATAAAAAAAATGCGATTTTAAAATTTGGAAAAAATGAGAGAATGCTGGCGTTTGGGGAGTGTTTAAACACCCCCCCCCCCCACCCCCGCTATGGCCTGATTGTATAGTTGAAGTCAGACGTAATGTTTGCACATATGTTTCCGAGAAATGCTCGAGAATACTCCACTTGACCATGACATTTGCTGATTTGACCTCGTATGCCAAGAAACTAATGCGTCAACAGAATGGTCAACAGTCACCGCAACGTAAAAATCGTAGCAAGCTTTCCTCTATCTACTAGTTGTGTGGTTTCTAGTAGGTCTGATTGTTTAGCGCCGACTAGTTGTCAGGGTTTAGTGTCACTTACGAATTTTGAAATATGCGTTGCGTATCTTTATTAATTAATCTATTAAGCAATTTGTTACTATTTCTATTAGTAGAATCAAAATATGTACATAAATTCATCTATAATCGTAAACCATAAATAATGCATTACCTAAAATGAGACAAACAGCTTACTTCGTCTTCTTCTAGTGCATTGTATGGTGTAGAACAGAAGTCTCCAAACTTTTTAGCCGAAGGGCCACCCTGACTCCTCCACTAAGTCTTAAGGGCTTTATCATACCAACATACTGTTGTTTTGAATTACGCACAAATTTTTGTAGGTACTTATATTCGTTTTTGTGTTTCTTAATTGGTCGTTAAATAAAAACATCTGATTATTATTTTGTATGATTTACAAAAGAAACTATGGCGGGCCGAATGCCTAACATGTCAGACCAGATTGGTGATACTCGCAGGCCGCTGTTGGTGTGCGGACCATATAGTTTGGAGACCGCTGATGTAGAATAACAAGAATAAAAATGACGATACAATGCTACGCTACATCATTTTATAAACAAACGACACACATAAATAGGATAGTTTAGAGATAGATTAGCTAAAAATAAGTGGAGCTTGAAAATTATACATGTAAATGCAGGATAAATATACAAAGTGTGTTACTACTAGGTCTGGTTCTGATTTTTTGAGTATTTATTTTAATATTTACTCAATTCCCATGCATAATCTGAAAATCGTGAATATCGTAAATGTGTAATTATGAATTAAATTACTATTCCCATGTACAATCAATTAAAGTATTGCATATTGCAAAATTTTACGTTGTTAATGTTTTCTATGTTAATGTTTTCTATGCACCATACAGCAATTATTTCAGTAATTAGACATTACATGTTAATCAAACACCAGTATGCTGCTAGGGATGAACGAACTTGCATGAACAACCTGTCGGTCGTCTGACCTGACAAACATAGTTTTATAGAACAACATAGAATAGAACATGTGCATTAAATGTTGAGAACGATCACCTGCACATAGGTATACCTACCTAACCTATTCATTCTCCTATTTTATACATCTTCATACTTCCTTTTTCTTATACATTTATAGTCTGAAGAAACCACCCTCATGAACCAGCTTTTATTATCGAAAAGAAAACTGGCGCTTTGTGTTTAATACCGACGTTTTATTAACTTTTATATCCATCACATCAAGTGAACGATTAATACAATCCGATACAAGTACAAATATCGACTGGATAAATGTACAGCCCTCGACTCATATTCCAAGCAGGACGAAATAATTATAATAAAGTACACATACCTCGGCATGAAATTGTATAAGCAATGCTCGATACCTTTCTTAATTTCTCGCAGTGCGGATTATCCTATTTTCTTTTCCCCATTCCAGATAGTTTGCTTAACCGGCACGCTATAACGCAAAAACTTGATTTTGTCATTGACTGGAACACACACACACACACACACACACACACACACACACACACACACACACACACACACTATGAGCCTAGCAGAATTGAAGTATCCACTGGATAAATGTACGGCCCTCGACTCATATTTTTCCATTCCATTTGCCCGAAATATACTGTATTGTATTGAATAGCACTTGTTACTTAACCGGGAAAAAAACACTTGTTAATTAACCGGCACGAAAAAAAGTTCTGAAAGAACAACAACGTGAAGCGCGGAGTAGGGTGCGTTTTCAGCACTTTTAAAACTTGACTAAACTGGCGAGAAGTTGAGGTACTACATAGTAATCATGAGTAAAAGGGCGGGAAATATAATCCACAATACCAAACAGAACTCAAATTCATTATTAGTTTTGATTATTAAGTGAAATTCATTATTAGTTTTGATTATTAAGTGTTAGTAGGCTATGTTATCTGACTGAAATCATTGGGCTTGCTGTACGCCAATATGACATGGTGACGAATGTGTTGCATAACCAATAATGTGTTTAGCCAGCCTTAAATATCATGTTTTCATCCACAAGGAGGCAAAATTGGAGGTTATTGGAATGCTTAATAGTGCAATTCATAACTTCTTGAATTGTTGCCAAATTAAATGTAACGTTTGCTCTCTGAATTTTCTCTTGAAAAGCGTTGATTTTTTGCTGTTCTACGAAAAATCAATAAAATCTTGTAGAATTCTTTCTTATCGCTATAAACTGATTAATTGATTAGGCTGTATTGTTAGTCCTCCAACTTTTCAATATAGAGTGCAAACACATGAAAATATTGCTATAGTGTTGAGTGAGTGAGACATAAAGTATGGCACGCGAGGGAATACTAAACAAACTCCTTTCTACTTCCCACTGCACATGTCAGAGCAATACGGTTACGATCCAGACGTGCAGATTCCCTTCGTTAAAAAAAAAGAGGGCACGAGTACTCCACCAGCTAAACTACACCCACGAAACTCTCATGTGGTCTCCTGCTGCCAAAACATAAGGGGGAAGCTAGGCTAAATACTATTTGATCCAACCATCCAACACGACACGACTCCACATGGAAAAACGTTTGGATATTCATGTTTGAACAGACTGATGGTTTTCGAAGCGGCATAAACGTATTTACTATTTGGTTATATTTGGTGTAGTACATATTCTGAATTCCGCGTATTCGGAACTTGATTCAGAATGCAGACCAGAACCAGACACGTCACATTCGCTTTCAATCGCACTCCACCACTCGGTATGCGTGCAACGTACAACACCCACGTGGATCCCAGCCGCCGGCGGGGTTGTTAAAGCATACACAAACAGCTCAAGGCGAGACGTAATCGATAAACGCTCGACTCGGCACTCTTTTGGCCGGCAACATACTATTTTTGCTTTAGGCAAACGCTTTAGGGTGAAACTTTACAGTTAACAACTTTCCATTTATCGGATCGCCAACATTAAATATCAATAAAACGATAAGAACACTGAAAACAAAAACTCTCCCACATACCAATTAAGGCAATAAAGAAATTACCCCAATTAATTTCTTCATCATCAGTCATCACAATGTTTTCCCTGTTGTTTCCAATCAACTTAAATAATCGATAAGGCTAAAACAAACTTTTGCGCTTAGAAATATATATCCAGATTAATTAGTATTTGAATGAAGTGCTAAATATTTAATTCCCTATGTAATCATTAGTGAAGCATCGTAGGAAGTAATAACACATAAGAATTTAAAAATACGACAAGGTGTGGTGTTGCGCCTGGATCTCAAATGTCAGTTCTTTGAAGAGTTGCTTGAAGGATGTGTTCGGCCATTCTTCATTGTTCTCTTCTACCATTTCCTTTTCTTTGCTTACGTTTTATTATTGTGTATATTTTTCAAGAAACAAAGAAGATTATAGTGAATGAGATACGATGAAACGTACTTACATAGAATAATAAATAATATGTGTCTTCCTAATAGGTATGTTCGTCGAGTGTTCCTCTTTTTGAAAACCATGTTCGTCGAGTGTTCCTCTTTCTGAAAACCGAGAAAATTGTGTTGTAACAAGTCAAACACTTGAGTGTGTTTGCTTAGTGCTCACAAGTAAATATAAAAGCAAGCCATGCATGTTTGAAGTGAAAAATTCAATTTCTCTTGCTTCAACAATAAAAACAAATAAAAATTTGACCTTTTCACGTTTTCCAAATTAAAAAAACCAAATGTGACAATTCCTTTGGTTAGTTCATTCCGTTCTTCGTATTATATTATTACGTAACTTCTAAATAATTATTTCTATTTCTAAACTAAGTATTATTTGCATAAATTGGTTTGAGCTTGAAGTTGACGCTTGAAGCAGCTAGACCTAGAATGCTTAGCTTAACAAGTGCATGGTCAACTGCAAATAAAAAGACGAAACACACGAAACTCTTCGTCTCTTTGTAACTTCGTAACTTTAAATCCAGACAAAGTTAGTAGACAAGACAAGACAGGAAACGCGTAAAGATTTCATCCTGTTTTGTCTGCCCAACCAAACTAAGCAGTCGTTCTTCAGAATATATTCATGTAGTTATTACAGCAGTATGAAAATCGTACAAAGTACCAGGTCACGCATCAGGTAATACAATGAATGTCTTTCTTCACATTTTCACATATTTAACTCTTAAAACTTCTTTACTTTTACTTTGGCAACTGGCTTAAATGAGCAGATTAAACAAATTTCTAAATGATTATTGTCAGATTATCTGATAAATTTTAGAAGGCATCAGTAAGAACTTTCTAGATTCTTATGATACTTTACTGTTTGGTGGCTTGCAATTACACAATTCTATAGGTCTGTAACATTTCATAATCTTTTTTTTTTTTATTTATTGTTATTGCTTTTTGATCGTCTCTAAAACTTACACGTTTGGAATTTTAGTAAAATTTCATAATAAGCATTTTTATTTTTATTAGAATTTAAACCAAAATTAAATTGAACTTTTAGTTTTTGTAATAATATTTTCAGCACCACGTTCTAAAAAATTCTTGGCTACGCCACTACACTACCTACTGGTTGGAAGTACATATTTTCAACTTATTTAACTTTTATGCCAAACTATCTTCATTCTTAATATAGTAATAATATAGTAATAAGAAATAAATAAAATTAATTAAATTGATCTATTGGATGCAATGGCGTAACGTGGGAGGGGCACACCCCCATTTTTAGTGTAAGATTAAAATTTAAACAAAAGTTAAATTGAATTTTTAGTTTTTGTAATAAACTTTCAGCACCGCGTTCTAAAAAATTCCTGGCTACGCCACACTGATCGGAAGTATTTTCAACTATTACTCGCATTTAGTGATACTGGATCTTTTATCGTTTGTGTAGATTTAGAAGAACAGAGTATAGAAATACAAGTAAAGGTTTATACTTGGGAACTCCTTATTCTCATCGTGCCTATTTTCTATTTTCAACGATATAACTAACATAACTAACATAACATTCATTCCGTGATTCGGTTTGCGTGCATATTTAACTACTTTCTGTTTCTCCATTTCATTTCGGTTTGGTGCATCATTATTTATTCCGTTATATTATAAGTTGATGTTTTGGTTTAGGCCTTCAACTTCAACCAAACCAATTGCAATAGAAATAGACAGTAATATTTTGTACTCTTCTCACTCCTGCTCAATACTAACTAATTCTAAATATAGACACCTACACCGTCGAGTGATATCATGATTAATGAAGTGCTCAGCAGTCTCCGTGATTATTTTGTTGTGAGTTTCGTCCCTGAAAAGTTAGTGTTTATGCTTTACAATTCTACAGAGAGTTTTACGAAATTTTGAAAAACACGCATAAAAATATAATTGAGAGATTGAATTAAGTCTTCTCATCATTTTATTCCGTCATTTTATGTTTTATTACAAACGCTGATTTGTTGCCTTGCGCCTTTTAATATCGATAGTGAGTTTGAGTTCTTGTTGTGAATCGTAAATCCAAAAGCAAAGCAAAGGGTCTTTGGTTTTGATGGCTGGCGACTCCTTAATGTTGTTCTGTAAGTTCTGTTGCTGTTAGCCCCCCCCCCCTTCCTAATGCGAGTTGGGGACTAAAATAACGATCAATAGTATATGTTACTAACCTATGGCAGTCATACTCATATATATTGCCCTTTTATTCTTTCATACAATATAAAAATTTTATGTGATGTCACCAAATTGTACCAATCAAGAATTCCACATTGGACTACGAATTCGCACGATCGATTCTCGAATGATACGAACTCAAATATTAGGTTTTGGTTTCGTCCAGAGGTTCCCCCCTATTTGCACTTCAGTAGCCAGTGCGAAATGCGAAAATTCATTACAGAACTTTCATTTACACATTGTTATTGCATGAATCCATACATTATGTACTAAGAATGGACTAGCACTAGCAACTAGCAGGAGAAATTTATTTTCTCTATGTATAGTTTTCGGTTGGATGGTACTAAATGCTGCCAGTGCCTGAACAAGGAAACCTGAAGAAAATATTATATTTCCTCAAATTTTCCATTTGAAACCAGTTTCATTTCCTTCCGAAATGGAAACCTTGCCTGAATTTAGTTCCACCTTAAAATATTCTTGGCAAGTAATTAGATTTGTGTAAGTATTGAAGAACAAATAAAAGTTCAAAGGTCACATCGACATTAACTTGACTATTTTTACATTTGCCATCATCATTCGTCATTCGTATCTATAGTTCTGACCTAAATTATTATAATACGCCGGTTTTAATGTCAACTTTGTTAATATTTATCATTCAAATGGAATATCAACAAAAGTTAAAGAAATTTTTGTTTGTTGGTCGTATCACAATCACCTGGTGCCGGTACGCAATCAGAATTTTAAACTTCTTTCCAACATTGTACGCTTACAGACCTTATAGTCAACGCTTATAGTATCAAATAAAACAAAAAAGGAAGCAATTTATGGGTTCAATCAACCTTACTCATACGTCTAACTCTTAACACTCAACGCACTTACGGTTTACACAAAGCAAAAGTACAATAAAAAAGCATTTCCACAAGTTTCTTATCGTTTAAGTGCCTACAAGAGCTCTAACCATTCAAAAAGAAGATCAAATTAGAGATGATGCATGAAAAGTTACCATTTTGGTATTTTGGACATAAGGACACTTTTGTGGAGACGGACACGACACTTTGTAACGTAAATATGTCCCTTACGGTCGTTATTGAGTAGCCTCGATGAGGTGCTTCGGCACAGCTCAGGGAAAGGGTGTGGGTTGAAGTAAAGTGGATTAATTTGGGCGCCACTCCGGTAGTCATCCGGAGATTAGGAATAGAACAAACATTTGATGCTGAACATACGTGTATTTATTATACATTCACAATTACTGGATTTAACTATTCAACACGCGGTCTCGTTCTAATACGGTTATCTTATAAATGTATATTTTGCTTCAGTGCGACCGCGTTCGTGTTCGATCCCAGACTAACTTTATTCTTTTACTATACAATCACAATCTCATCCACACTTATCATTCACCCAGGTGTGCGCAGCACCGTACATGCATTTTCCCATACATACCAACAGTAAGGACGTATACATTTCCATCTAGATTTCCATCTAGACCAGTTATACAATACAAAGATCATTCACACTGAAATACAATTTGTAATGCATTCACTCTTTTACATTACACAAAGTTTTGACAAATTTGAAGACCAATGTTAATCAAGATGAGTTACGAAATGTACAAATTAAGAGCGTCATTTTTTGCGTTGTAAAATTTGTATTAACATGATTTTAAGTTTTTGCCATGTACATCCCCAT